>PVLC010003773.1:0-65755 GCA_004027655.1 Graphiurus murinus
AGCACATGATGTACTTACACAATCATATCAAGGTCACTCACTGATGTGAACCTGAGGGGGAGGGAGGGGGAGGGAATGGGGTGGGAATTGGGGAAGGGGTCAAATGAGAAGTGTGTGCAAATATGTTGTTAACAACTTGTACTTAACAAAGATATATGCTATGTTGCACGAATTACTACAATAAAAAATTTTTAAAAAAGACTTTAATAATAATATTAGTAATAATTATCAATACTGGATTATTAATTATAATGAACAATTATAATTATCACTATGATTATAATTAATTTTTTGTGGTACTAAAGATTGAGCACTGAAGAATTATACCTCTGAGCTACATTCCCAGCCTTATTTCGTTAATTTGAAACAGGGTCTCACTAAGTTACTGTGTGCTGGTCTTGAACTTCAATCCTGCTATCTCAGACTCTCAAGTACTGGAATAACAAGCATACATCACTGTGCCTGGCAATCATTATTATTATTACTATTATAAAATTATAATGAATATACTATACTACTGTATGATGTTAATAACAGGCAGTAACTGGTAGATTGGGATATATTGGAATTCTACTGTCTTTGCAATGATCCTCTAAAATGAAAACCATTCTAAATTATACACTTTATTTAAAAAAAACACATTAGAAAAGTTCAACAGATTTCAGCTGACAGGAAAAGAATAAGTGAATATGAAGGCAGATTGGAATGGCAGAGATTATGCAATCGGAAGAAGAAAGAATGAAGAAAATAAGAACTCAGAGAAATATGGGACACCAATAAGCATACTGTGATGGTTTATTGTATATATGTGTCAACTTGACTGAGCCACAGGACCTGATAATTTGCTTAAACACTATTCTGGGTGCATCGCGGAACGTGTTTCTGAATAAGATTAACATTTGAATCAGTGTCTTGAGTAAAGTATATTGCCTTCCCTGGTATGGACAGGCCTCATCCACTTGATGGCCTGAAGAGAATAAAAAGCTGCACAAGAAAGAATTCTCTATGCCTGACCAGCTGGGATATAGGTCTTCTGCCTTTGGATTCAGGCTGGAACTTACACCATTGGCTCTTCTGGTTCTCAGGCTTTCATAGCAAATATCTTGGAACTTCTCAGCCTCCATAATCACAGAATTCATTCATATGTAGATGAATGAATATATGCATACATATGAAATTGAATATATTTTATGTATATGAAATTGAACATATTGAATTGAAATATACATATTTGTGTATACATTTATTTACACATATATAATTATATGAAATATACAATTATATATTAAAGTATATCTTATAAATGTATAATGTATATATATTATATAAAATGTACTCACACACACATATACACACACACATACATGCTACATACACCCCCTGTTGGTTCTTTCTCTGGCAAGTCTGAACTAATACATACAACATACATGTAAGGGGAGGTACCAGAGGAAGAGTGGAAGAGAAAAAAGTAATATTCATCAAACTTCTCAACTTTGATGAAAACATTTATCTACACATCAAAACAAACTACAAGTAGGATAAATGCAAGGAGAACCATACTCAGACACATCATAGTCAAAATGCTGAAGGACAAAGAGAAAATCTTGAAAGTAGCAAGGAGAAAAACAAATTGTCACATACAAAAGTTCCTCAATAAGATTAATAGCTGACTTCTAACTAAAAACAATGGAGAACAGAAGACAGTCAGATGATACGTTCCATGTGTTGGCAAGAAAAACAATCAACTAAGAATCTCATATTCAACAAACTTCCAAAAATGAAGGCAAAATAATGACATTCCTATAACTAAAACTTGAGAGAATTTACTTCTAAAAGATCTACCTTACAGGAAATATTAAAGAAATTTTTCACACTGAAAACAAGTGACAGTAGACGGTAATATAAATCCACATAATTTTAAAAGGGCCACTAAAGCATATAGCTGTATTCTCTCCTCTCCCCTTTTGTGTTATTATTAGTAGACATGTTATATCTATATATTTTAAAACCTAAAATATGTTTTAAAAATATTAGTTTATATAATTTCATCTTTTAAATAATGTGAAAGAATAAAAGCAAGTATATATTTGTCATTTATTATATTAAACTTATTTATCATGTCCGATTCTCCATTTCTTCCTATGAGTTTGAGTTATCATCTGTTGTCCTTATTACAATACAGCTTTGCTCCCCCACACCTCTATATTGCTTTAGTGTCCATTGAGGTATTTCCCTCTTTAAGTCTTCCTCTGCCCTCCAGCCACCAGCAGTTTGTTCCCCTCCTTCACTCCACTGTGGTTTCTCCTCCTTTCTTTAGAGTCCCTCCTGTGTCCCTAGCTTTCACATATGAGGGAAAACATCCAATCTTTCACTTTTTTATTTTTTATTTTGAAATAGGATGTTACTAACTATCCTAGGCTGGCCTGGGAAAAGAGGGCTCAAATGTATCTAAAATGACATCCATGATATCTGAGAGGATAAAAAGTATAAAATCTATTTCCTAAATATTTTCTCAAAATTTTATTTATATTTACTAGGCTTAAAATATACAAAATCTCAGAGTACATCATAGGAAAATTGTGCTTCAATATATGAATATATTATAATGTTACATGGCTTTTTTTAATAAAATGTTCCAACATTTTATTTAAAATGTTTTAATAAAATGGCCAACAGGTTCTCCAAATTTCATTAATTATCTTAAACTACTTCAAATGCTAACTCTGGACTAGCCAAACCCAAAGCCCTGAACTGCCTGTCTGCCTCCTTTCCACTACCAAGAAGTAAGATCCCTAGGAGGAGGAATTCAATTTGCACAATTCTTTATTTCTTCTGTGTAACAAAACACATTTCTGCTTCTACCTTCCTCTGCTACTAACTCTGATCTTAGGTAAATCAGTTCAACAACCTGGTTAAACATGATACCAAAGGGCCTTGATTATTATTTTACAGTGTGTGTAGTTTGATCCATAGGCATTAGAAATTACTGAAAATTTCTAAAGAAAGTAGTGAGATTGCGAAATTTGTAAATTAGACAACACTGCTGGAGAGATGGGAGATAGTTTGGAGGATGTACAAACATGGAGACTGGCAAAACAATTAGGATGTTATTGCAAAAGGCCTGGTGAGAGAGGGTATAAACCTTAATTAAGGTAGTGGCAGCAGAGATGGAAATAGGATATTTTTCAGAGAAATAATTAACACATGTCATGGCCTCATAATTTTTCAGTTATCATACTAGATCATAAATAATCACTGCTATAATGGCTTATAAAAATGGACAAAATCAGGCTGGGGATATAATTCAGTGGTAGAGTACTTGCCTAGCTTTTATTGGACCCTGAGTTAGATCTCCATTGCTAAAAAACAAAAGACAAATCTAGACTAATGTCATCAAGGGAATAAAAGTTATTTTAATCTAGCCAGGCATGGCAGTGCACACCTGTAATCCTAGTATTTGGGAGGCCGAGACAGGTGGATCACAGGTTCAAGGATAGCCTCTGCAACTTAATGAGACTCCTAAAAGCCTAGTGAGACCCTATTCTAAAACAAAAAAATAAAAAGATCTGGGAGCATAGCTCAGAGGTACAATGCCCCTGTATTAGAACGCCCCAGTACCACAAAAAATGATATTTTAATCTGTGGAGATTTTATTTCAGTAGAATTAAAGTTCCCTTGATGGCTAACTTTTAATATAACATCCTCTATCACCATCCCAGGTCTTAAAACAAGACCACAAACAATCTCTAACTTAATAAAATTCAATGTCAGGGACAAAAACCATGCAAGAAGTGAAATTTATATTTTTTAAACAAGAAATCTTTATGGTCAGCCAGAATTAAGTTAATTTCACCCATCTCACTCCTAACTTGGACTTTTTTTTTTTTACCATGAATGTAAGATAAGATACCCAAATAAAATGATATCTACTCTAACAGAAAGAAAACGTAAAACAAAACAAAAACTTTTACCTGAAGTCATCATCTTTTGTGGAGTATCTTATTTGATTTGAGGAAACAACATCAAATATTATCAGGCACATTCACAATTACTAAGAAAACAGTCCCTTCTATCTCAAGAACTTTGGTTTTAAAAGTATTTAATGCTCTCAGCACACCTGAGACAGGAGGATGACAGACAGGTTCGAGGTCACCCCTTGGCAACTTAGTGAGACCCTGTTTTAAAATAAAAAATTAGAAAAGGATTGTGGGTGTAGTTCAGTGGTAGAGTGGCCCTGAGTTCAAATCCCAGTGCCAACAAATAAATATATATAATTCACAGTAATAACTGCCTCACATATTCTAGTAAATAATCTTCAACTGTGTGCACAGTGCACCAAACAAAATAAGTGTTCTATGTAGGTTTTATTTTTCTTCTTTCATGAAAAGTTCTAGAAGCACCTACCATATTAATTCAGTTATCTGAATTTAAAGAAAAATATCTAGTAAAATGAATAAGACTAATTTCCCATAAAATATTAGCTATATATCCAAATAAGCAATCACAATGCCAGTCAATATGTTATCTACAGCCACAGGGGCAAAGGCCAAGTAATATTTCCAGAATTAGAAAACAAACAATATGGAAGGATATTTCATTGCCAACTTTATCCAAATTATTCCAGATGAAGGCATTGAATATAGGAAAGATATATTATTTAACCTGATAAATAATATAAAAGGAATAAGCTCCTCATCTCTGTTTGTACCTTTTCTGTCTTATCAGATAACAGAAATTATATTTTTAAACTACCTAATGCATATTATGATTTGTGATTTTGTACAATATTATTCTATGTTCCTGAGTAATGTTAGCATTTTATTTCAGGCTTACAACCAAGTCTACACTAGGAAGACTCCTGGAATATTTCAAATCTTTTACCTTTTCAAAAATTTTTACCTTTACAAAAATTAAAGAATATTTTGAAAAGTGAGGAGAAAGTATAACACTTCAGAAAATCTTTGTCTAGACAAAATGCCAATCATTTCTATCCTAGCCACACTTAAAAAAATATTCCAGCCGGGCATGGTGGCGCACGCTTGTAATCCCAGCATTTGGGAGGCTGAGACCGGAGGATCCGGGTTCGCGGCCAGCCTCAGCTACCTAGTGAGGTACTCCGCAACTTAGCGAGACTCGGTTTCAAAATAAAGACTAAAAAATAGGTCTGGGGGTGTAGCTCGGAGGTAGAATGCCCCTGAGTTCAATCCCCAGTACCGCAAAAAAAAAAAAAAAAAAAATTCCATCCATGGTCCCAGATGCCAGTCCTGCATGCACTGCCCCTTGGCCATAACTTACTGAACAAGAGAGAAAGGCCTGGCCCAACCTGGACGTATCATACTCTCCTTTCTGGGAGATGGAAATTCAGACTGAGAGACCAAGACAGTAATTAGTTATAATAAGAACTCATTAGAAGGTCCTCTAGACTCAGGGACTGCTATTTTGAGGCAGTGATAACACACAACTGCAACTGGATTAGTGAGAAATTTGGGAATGACTGGAAGAGCAGTAATTCTTAGAGGTAGGCAAGAAAAGCAACTGCCTGAGCCAGGCATGGTGGCGCATGCTTGTAAGCCCAGTACTTGGGAGGTTGAGACAGGAGGATTGCAGGTTCGCAGCCAGCCTCAGCAACTTGTGAGGACTTCTGCAACTTAGTGAGGACTTCTGCAACTTAGTGAGACCCTGTTTCAAAATAAAGAATAAAAAAATAAGGCTGAGGGTGTAGCTTAGAGGTGGAAGGCCCCTGGGTTCCATCCTCAGTACCAAAAAAAAAAAAAAAAAAAAAAAAAGAAAGAAAGAAAAGCAACTGCTTGATTATTTTCTGCCAAATAGCAATATCCTGGGTTCTTATAATTAAATCTCATTGGGCTTATGTTTTGTCAAATAAGTTTCTATTCTTTCAGACAATGACAAATCATAATAGGGAATATATCATATATACATATATATGTATGCACGTGTGTATGTATGTATGTTTGTTCATATATATGTATGTATTAGATAATCAGTTTAGCTGTACTAACAGAGAAACCCAAAATAATAGTGGATTAAATAAGAGTTTATTTCTCTCTCATATAAAAGCTGGGTAAGTGGTTCCAAAGTTCTCTATCTCATAGACCAAGAAACTCACTATATTTTACTCATTTTGCCTGTATCCCAGCCACAGAGAAAAGGAAAGGTGGTATGCAGGGAGAGCGAAACTCCTTTCCTTTTAGTGGAAAAAGCAGAAGGTGTACTAAACATTTCCATTCATATCCTACTGGCCAAGACCTAATCCTGTACCCACAACTGGCTGCAAAGGAGACTAGGGAATGTAGTCTTTACTGGAATGGCAAGGGCCTACTTTAAAACAATCAGTTACTATACTAAAAGTAAGTAGATACAAGAAGCCCACTTAGAATATGCCAAATGTTCTAAAACTATGTCTAAGAGGCACACATAACTCTCCAGAATGCTTCAGTCATTTTAAGTGAATGTTCTTAAAAAAATTAGAAGCTGTGGTGGCACATGCCTGTAATACCAGTACATGGAAGGCTGAGACAGAATGATCCAGGCTGAGATACACATTCCAGGCCAGTCTCAGCAACTAAACGAGACCCTTAGCAACTTAGCAAAACCCTGTTTCAAAATAAAAGATTTTAAAAAATAGGGTTAGGGGTATAGCTCAGAGGTATATTGCATCCCCAGTACCAAAAAATAAATAAAATAGGCTGGTGATATATGCCCATGGGTTCAATACAAGGAAGAAAGGAAGGGAGGGATTAGAAGAGAGTCTTCAGTCCTTGAGAGAGAAAAAGTTAAGTGGGAAAGAGATAAATGAATCCCCATTATGGACTCAAGGAAGGAGATAAATGAAAACTATTTTCAGCACTTTCTATATTTTATCTTGCCCTTACTCTCCTCCCTGATCATATCACAGAATTTTTTTGAGTGTCTGGTATTGGGAATAGAACCTAGAGGCATTCTACCTCCATAATATACCCCCAGGCCTATTTCATTTTTTATTTTGAAACAGGGTTTCACCAAGTTGCTGAGGGCCTCATTAAGTTGCTGTCTTGAACCTGTAATCCTTCTATCTCAGGCTCCCAAGTACTGGAATTACAAGTGTACACCACCATATCCGGCTAAATCATACATTTAAAAAGAAAATATAAAATAAAAATTAGCAGCCATGTATATTGTACCTGCATTGTAGAAGAAGGCAATCCCAGAGCACGAACCATGTTGAGAGAATTCAAGAATAGGAAACCACTTGATTTTGCTGGCTGATATATCAATATAGCTGACAAAATTTGAGGCTCTGTGTTAAAAAACGCCTAGATAGATATTCTCAAATTAAAATGTCTTGCAAAAGGTCATCTCCTTTCATTCACTATTGCTAAATTATTCACATTTCAGAAGGACAGCATGAAGTCTTGACACACTTGGTTATTTTTAACCCTGAATCCACCACAGACTATGTAAAGCTCCTCATATTTAAATTTTGTACTAGTTTTCCACTCCAAAATTGGAATGAAGTTATCTGACTTGTAATTTGTTTACTGACATTGTAAATTTTTAACAACAGTAACAAGAATTAGTAAATAAAATGTTGACTATTTATACAGTAAAGTATATCAGGAAAAGACCATGATGATATTAGGAAAAAGTTAACCAAAATACAAAATTTTATTTATTTATTTATTAAAGTACTGGGTATTGAACCCAGGGGAGTTCTACCTCTGAGCTATACCCCCAGGTCTTTTGATTTTAAAACAAGATCTTACTAAGTTACTGAGGGCCTAAGTTGCTGAGGCTAGCTAGCCTCAAATCTGTGATTCTCCTGTCTCAGACTTTCAATACTGGGATTATAGGCATGCACCAACAGGCCCAGTTAGCATTTTAAATTCTCCACTGATAACAGCACATGAACATTTCCTCAGTAAATACCATAGGAGAATGGAGCCTTTGAGGCCCAAATTATTACAACATTTCCATCATCTACTCTTGAGATAAGGCCAAAAGAGATGCTCAAAAATGGGGAGCTCAGCCAGGCACAGTGGCCCACACCTGTAATCCCAATACTAGGGAGGCTGAAACAGGAGGATGACAGGTTCAAGGACAGCCTCAGCAACTTAGTGAGGCCATCCACAACTTAGTGACACCTTGTTTCAAAAACAATAAAATAAAATAGAATAGGGCTGGGGGTATAGCTCAAAGGTAGAATGCCCTGGGTTCAGTGTACTGGACCAATTCCACTGAGAATTTGGTCAAGCTAGGAACTGTTCCCTAGAATTCCCTCCTTCATATGGTACACCAACCTAGAAATGGCCAAGCGCTTGGAATTTCTTTATGGTTAGACAGAGAGAAGATAAACTCAAAGGTGTGTGACAGTTACCAGCTCATCCTCTCTCCTCTTGTTTCCTGTGTCCAGTCCTCCCTCTAAGCTGACCAACAAGGTTGAAGTCCTAATACATGCTTGGCTGTGGGCTATGGATTCATAGGGGCAACAGCCTCCCCAGACTGTTCTGCAAAAAGCTTCTTTGCATTGTCACTTTGGTGGCCATTCATAGTTGGCTTCCTTGAATTTTCCCTGTAAACCCTGATTTATCAATCTGTAACAGTGCTTTTGGAGGATCTATTAGTGACTCTTCTTTCTCATCTTTCCTTTTCCATATACATCCATCTCCAGACCCTCCTATAAATGTGTACAATCTGATTATAGTAATAAATGTCTTATACCACAACACATACACTATTTCTCTAACTGAATCCTAGTATACCCCCAAATTCAGCAATTAATTTGTAATCCAGCAGTATTGATAGAATGGGTTTAATCTCTGAAAACAATTTTCCTGTTACTACTAAACTAAATTTTTCCAGAGATAACCAGGTTTACTTCATCCATTTACCTCTTTTCTGTGTGGGGGTGGGGGGTGGGGGGTTATTGGGGATTCTACCTTCAAGCTACACACCCTGACCTTTTTATTTTTTGTTTCAAAACAGGGACTCACTCATCAGGTTGCTGAGAGTCTCTCTAAGTTGCTGAGGCTGGACTCAAACCTGCAATCCCCCCATCTTAGCTTCCCAAGTACTGGGATTACAAGATTTGTACCACCATGCCCAGCTCCTTTTACTTCTATATATATAAGAAATGTTCTTTGTCCCAGCATGGTGGCACAGGCCCATAATTCTAACTACACAGGAAAACAAGGCAGGAACATCACAATTTTAGTAAGACCTTATCTCAAAATAAAAAATAAAAAAGGCTAGATGTGGTAGTACACACCTATAATCCTAGGACTTAGGAGGCTGAGACAGGAGGATCGCAGGTTCAAGGCCCACCTCAGCAACTCAGTGAGACCCTCAGCAAATTGACAAGATCCTGTTTCAAAATAAAAAAATAAAAAAGATGGGAGTGGAGCTGGGAGGGAGAATGCCCCTGAGTTCCATCTTCAGTACCCCCACAAAAAGGGCTGGAGATATAGCTCAGTGGTAGAGTACTGCTAAATAGGGTTAGATCCCCAGAACCACACACAAAAATTGAGAAAGAAATGTACTCTTCTTTCTATTAGTTAAGTATTAGTTAAGTCATAAAAAATGTTCTATTATTTGATCTTTAATCATTTATATATGCCAAGTAAAAATTAAATAAACTTACAGTATTTAAGTTGTTTTAACAAGAATAATGTGCTAATATTTCAGTTTCTTAAGTATCATTTTAACCAATTTGTCATTTCAGGACTTGCTAAAAGACAAATTGGCTAAATATTAGTAATTTTAAAGAAATCTTCTCTGAAATGAGCCTATGAATTCTAATTATAAAATTATAGCCTGATATGGTGATACACACCTGTAATTCCAGTACTTGGGAGGCTGAGACAGGAGGATACAAGGTTCCAGGCCAGCATATGATAACTTAATGAGATCCTGTTTCAAAATAAAAAGTAAAAAGGATGAAGGTAGCTGTACGTGGTGGCAGACACCTGTAATCCCAGTGCTCAGGAGGCGGAGACAGGATGATTACCAGTTCCAGGACAGATTCAGCAATTTAGTTAGGTCCTCATCAACCTAATGAGACTCTGTTTGAAAATAAAAATAAAATAAGTGTAGCTCAGAGAAAGAATGCCCCCCTGGGTTCAATCCCCAGTACCATACACACAAAAAAAGGTTGGGGTGTATCTCAGCAGTAGAATGACCATGGGTTCAATCTCTAGTACCACAAAAGCACTTAAATCTTGAACTAAACACTGATAGGTCTGATTGACTGAACCCAGGGGCATTGTACCTCCAAGCTACACCCCCAGCCCTATTTTTTATTCTTTATTTTTAAACAGGGTCTCACTAAGTTGCAGAGGGCCTCACTAAGTAGCTGAGGCTGGCTATGAACATGTGATCCTCCTGTCTCAAACTCCCAAGTACTAGGATTACAAGCGTCCGTCACCATGCCTGGCTTCTGATTTTTTTTCTTTTTTAAAGTCACCTTTTCTAAAGATTCCTCGGGTACTACACAGACTATAACAAACATAACCACCAAAAATACTTCATATAGCTTTTATGAATTATTAACTATTTATTTCATGACTGTGACATTAGATGTTTTATAGTTAGCCTCCCACATTCCAGGGCATAAAAACAACTCAAAACTGAAAAGAAAGCTAGGTGTGGTAACTCACACCTGTAATCCCAGTACTTGGGAGGCTAAGATAGGAGAATTGCGGGTTCAAGGCTAGACTCAGCAATTTAGTGAGACACAATGGCAACTTAGGGAGATCCTACTTCAAATGATGTACTTTCACAAATATATTGTGCCAGTATTAAAAATTGCTCCAGTATTAATTTAAAACAAAACAAAACTGTAAAGAGCAGAGTCTGCATGCTGCACAGGCACTAGGGCAGGAAGAGGTGGCAGCCTTAACTCCTCCTCCCTCCTCTCTCTCTCTCTCTCTCTCTCTCTGTCTCTCTCTCTCTCTCTCTCTCTCTCTCTCTCTCTGCCCTTTGCCCTAATGATTAACCCTAGTAAGAATGTAAAGGCAATCAAAGCTTTTAGCCCTAGAAGCATGTAGAGACTTAGGAGCACTGTAAAAAACAATTGAAGCCTATAGCCCTACAGATACTTAGAAGCAACTAAAAACCCTAAGATCACAGTGACTCTGCCTGGCACATTTCAGAGCCGTAAAGATAGCAAAAGACTTAGGCCTTGCTCTTAAGAGATTACACACAGCTACACTGGCTGTAATTTATGTCTCTATTTCCCTCCTCTTCTTTGGGACCCAGAAAGGTAAACTCCATGTGCTGCTTCAAAGCCCCCATAGTTGATGAGCAACCAATACAACAGAGGTGAAAGCAAGGTAGATCATTGACCCTGCTCTTAGTAAGCACACTGTCCAGAGACAAGGAGGCACCATCTGCCTAAGGAATAAGTTACTAGCCCGTTGCCTTGGTAACGCTGATAAAACCATACTAATACAAAATCTGTATTTAAGGGGCCAGGGTTGGAGAGTGGGGCAGAGTTCCATTTTCCAGATCTCTAGAGTGTCTGCCAGGCACGCTGCTTTTCTTCTCTTTCCTTTCTATTTCCTACTGCCTTTGTAATAAAGACTTGTTGAAGTTGCACCAAGCTTCCCAATTCAATTTATTTTCTTTGAATCAAGGAAAAGAGCCCTCAATGCAGTTACAATAGTAATAATATTAGTCACTAAACTGAACACGGGAAGGAGGGGGGGGTGGAAATTGGGGGAAGGGCTAAATGAGTGATGTGTGCATGTATGCCTCTACCTCATAATGATGTATGATTACAATGCAATAAATTTAAAAATAAAAAAATAATAAAGCTGGGGATGTTGCTGGGAGGTAGAATACCCCTGGGTTTCATCTTCAGTACCAAAAAAACAAATCTGAAAAGACATCTGCCATGAATAAGAACCATAAATACCAGATTCAGGTACTAATGCCTAAAGCAGTAATTATAACTAAGAATTTTTTTGTTTTGGTTTTGGTTTTGGTTTTGTTACTACAGATTGAACCCTGGGGCATTCTACCTTCAAACTATACCCCAATCCTTTTTATTTTGAAACAAGGTCTCGATAAGTTGCTCAGGCTAGCCTCAAACTTGTGATCCTCTGTCTCAGCCTCCCAAGTACTGGATTACAGGCATGCTCCACTGCACCAGGCTTGAGAAAAAATATACATGAAAACCCCACCCTATAAGGAGCTAAAATATATTTTGGCAGTGGGGGAGAGGGAGATTAGGAGCTATTCATGCTAATAAATGAACTCTCATTTTACAGAAGATTTCACTTCACACTTTATTTGAAAGAAAGATTCCTAAAGTGTATTTGAATTATTCCATCTAGAAAAACTCTGGGAACAAACCATTTTACAAGATGGTGCTATTCTATAAAAATAGGTATAAATAAGCCAGCACTTGTGCTTACTAAAGACCCACCGCTGGATCCCTACCCACAATATGGTAGAGAATTTATATTTGGGGTGGGAAGGATTTCTTCTGTTCCCTGCATAAATTCCCAACTCAAGAAAGGCACATACAACTAATAAAGTGATTCAGTAAAACACCACAGGGAAAAAATAGCACTTTATGAAGCTTTGTATAGAATTTTTTGGTTTACATTTACTATGAAGGAAAATCTTACTTACAATACCAGCACATAAAAAAAACACAAAACATTCTGAGTTAATTAACTTAAGGTCACAATTTTTTTTAATTTAAGTCAGTCTCACATTCCATTCATTTGTTGATTATAATTACAGCTGTAACTATTTTCTTCAAACTGGAAAACTGCAAATGAATTCAAATATATCATGCTCTAAAATTAGAATGAGATTTTCCTCTAAACTTGATATTTAAAATTGTTTTAGCCAAGCATGATGGTGCATGCCTGTAATCCCAATACTTGGGAGGTTAAGAAAGGAAGATCACAGGTTTGAGGCCAATCTCAGCAAATAAGTGAAGCTCTCAGCAACTTAGTGAGACCCTGTTTCAAAACAAATGATAAAGTAGGGGTGAGGGTGTAGTTCAGAGGTAGCATGCTCCTGGGTTCAATCCCCAGTACCACAAAAATAAATAAAAGTAATTTTTTTTAATCTAGA
This sequence comes from Graphiurus murinus, assembly GCA_004027655.1. NCBI lineage: Eukaryota > Metazoa > Chordata > Mammalia > Rodentia > Gliridae > Graphiurus > Graphiurus murinus. The sequence goes on from PVLC010003773.1 coordinate 13,087, forward strand.
GGAAAGAAATTATTTAACAAGCTAGCTGATAAAGATACCAACATTTTTTAATCTGTGCTCATTTGAGTTATCACATGCAATAGTTTCTAAAAGTTTCCTAAAGTTTTAACAATGATTCACACATACAAATGACATTAATCAAATACCTATCATGTGTAAACTGCTGTGAAAAACAAAAAAAGGAATATAGAGAAAAAAATGATTTTTCCCGTAACACAAATTACAGTTCATTTTTGCTTGCCCACTCCTGTGACTCCTAAAATAGTAAAAAAAAACTCTTGTTCATTAAAATTGCCTTTTGTTGCTCCATCTCTAGAACTCTATTATGTTATGTTGAAAGGCCACAACTAGGATGGCCAGAGGCTCCCATGGAAATGAACCTACAGCAGTAGGCTGTTTTAAGTCCTAACCTCTTTCCTGAGCATCTGTTGACTTCTAGACCATGGCTGTCACAGAAATCCTGGAGCTCACAAAAGCATGCATGAAATTGCCAGAGGACAACCTATAACAATACTCTCTGATCTCTCAGCTGCAACTCACTGAATTACTAGTCAACTTGGAATTTTCCTCTCTAAAACACTACCTGCCACTTGCCTACACAGACACTCAGATGTCATTTCTCTCCCCCACGCAGTTTCCAGAGTCCTTCCTGCAGCTCCTATCTCTGTTGGCATCACACAGCATTACCCAAGCAAGCTGATGCCTGCTGCAAACAAGGAGAGCTCCTTGGGCTATCTGTGGTGGAAGACTGCTAAGAATAATGACCAAGAAACTGGGCATGGTGGTGTATACCTTTAATCCCAGTACTTGGGAGACTGAGGCAAAAGGATTGCAGGTTCAAGACCAGACGCAGCAACTTAGCAAGACTCTATTTCAAAATAAAAAGGGCTGAGATGTAGCTCAGAGGTAGAATACCCCTGGGTACAATTCCCAATAGCCCCCACCACCCATACAAACAACAATGACTAAGAAAAATGAGTACATCATAGATGCCCCTGTCTTCACTAGTGATCCCATTACTTGGAGGAATTTCTTAAGCTACTGATAAGCTTTTGTATATAAGTCCTTGAAATATACCTTAAAAGTCCTCACCATCAAAATCGAATTTTATAACTAAAAATAGCCGGGCGTGGTGGCGCATGCTTGTAATCCCAGTACTTGAGAGGCTGAGACAGGAGGATCGCAGGTTCATGACCAGCCTCAGCTACTTAATGATGCCCTCTACAACTTAGTGAGACCCTGTTTCAAAATAAAAAATAAAAATAGGACTGGGGTGTAGCTTGGAGGTAGAATGACACTAGGTTCAATACCCAATACTGCGAAAAAAAAAAAAGACTTCATAAGATTTGTTTATACAGCCTTTAGGAACATTTATGACATTATCTCAAAAGATCCTATTTGTTTTCATTGGGCCTGATCTCTGTTGAGGCACCCAAAGATTCGTGTTTAAATTCAAAGATATTTCAGAAATGAAAATGGGGTACAGTTTTAATTTCCCATTCAAAAAGAATTTCTGCTTCTAAAGCTCACAAGGTAATTCATACAAATCCTATTACTGCAAACAAGTAGAAAGCTGAACAAAAACACATGTGAATGGGAATGAAGAAAACGGTCAAGATGATTCACAGATTGTACACACAGAAAATCCAACATAACCTACAAACACACAGGCAGAAAAAAGAATTTATCAAAGCTGAGGGGCATGAAATATACAAAATCAATAGAATATTTCTATATGTCAGCAATAAACTTAAAAATAAGATTTTAATGCTATTTATAATATCATCAAAAATATCACATTTTAGACAGACGTACACCTATAATCCCAGCTACCTGGAAGACTAAGACAAGAGGCTCACAAGTTTGAAGATAGTGAGACCCTATCTCAAACCAAAATAAAAGAGGTAGAGCACTGCCTAGCATTTGAAAAGCCCTGGGTTTGATCCCAGTAGTACCAAAAAAAATTCAAATTCTTATAAATAAAAAGAAGAGTGGAAATTCCTACATAGAAAGTTATTTAAAATAAAAGAGACCTTAAAAATAAGGGGATATTCCATATTAGAATTTAACACTGTAAAAATGTCAGTTATATCCAAGTTAATCTAGAGACTCAATACAATCCCAATCAATCCTAAGGATATTTTATGGAATTTTACGGGATGAATTGAAAATGTATACAGAAAGGCAAATAGTCAAAGCAAAAAAGACAATCTATAATCAAGAACAAAAAAGACATTCCTCTCCAGATTATCAGGATGTATTATAAAGCTCAGTGGTAGCCGGGCGTGGTGGCGCATGCTTGTAATCTCAGCATTCGGGAGGCTGAGACCGGAGGATCCAAGTTCGCAGCCAGCCTCAGCTACCTAGTGAGGCACTCCGCAACTTAGCGAGACCCGGTTTCAAAATAAAGAATAAAAAATAGGGCTGGGGTTATAGCTCGGAGGTAGAATGCCCCTGAGTTCAATCCCCAGTACCGCAAAAAAAAAAATTAAAAAAATAAAGCTCAGTGGTGAAGACAGTACATTACACAAGCACATTAAAAGAAAGAACAGAAAGCCAAGAAATTGATCATATAAGAAATGAATGCAAGCCGGGCGTGGTGGCGCACGCTTGTAATCCCAGCATTCGGGAGGATGCTGAGATCCTGAGGATCCAGGTTCGCGGCCAGCCTCAGCTACCTAGTGAGACACTCTGCAACTTACTGAGACTCGGTTTCAAAATAAAGAATAAAAAATAGGGCTGGGGGTATAGCACAGAGGTAGAATGCCCCTGAGTTCAATCCCCAGTACTAAAAAAAAAAAAAAAAAAGAAATGAATGCTTGCTGTACAACTGGGTTGGCACTGCAGATCAGATCTTTCAATACATGACAGTCCTTTGGATATCCATAAGGGAAAACAAAATTAAATGACCTCCAATTCACACAACACATAAATATTCAATTCAAGTAGATTATAAAAGTCAAGCTAGACATGATGAAGCCTATAATCCTAGCACTTTGGAAGCTGAGACAGGTGGATCACAGGTTTGAGGCCAGCCTCAACAACTCAGCAAGACCCCCACATAACTTAGAGAGACCCTGTTTCAAAATTAAATAGGCTGGAGATGTAGCTTGGAGGTAGAATGCCTGTGGGTTTAACTTCCAGTACCAAAAAAATTTTTTTTTAAATAATAAAGCTCCAAGCTGGGTACGGTGGCTCATGCTTGTAATCCTAGTACTTGGGAGGCTGAGACAGGAGGATCGTAGGTTTGCAGCCAGCCTCAGCTACTTAGTGAGATTCTGTTTCAAAATAAAGAATAAAAAATAGGGCTGGGGGTATAGCTCAGAGGTACAATGCCCCTGGTTTCAATCCTCAGCACCACAAAAAATAAGTAAATAAAAAAATAAAGCTCCAAAAATGTAATATAGAATAGCTCTCTATAGATATAGCAAGCACCAACCATAAAGGAAAACAGATAAACTAGACTATATGAAAATAAATGCTTCTGTTTATAAAGGCCTAAATACAGTGATAATATAAAGAAAACCTTTTATTAAATTATTGTATTGATTTTAAATCCTACATGGAAAACGTACTCTGTTATTACCTGAACCTGTGATGGACCTCAACCATCAAACCCAGGCTTTGATATACCACTGACTTCTGGGGTTTCCAATGCTTATATCTTCACCTGGGTCAACTTACATTAGTGTTGCCTTTATGATAATTCACTGATGTTTTATACATCTTATTTTTGTCATGTTTCACTATAAATAATTGTAAAGGGCAATGAATGGGTCTGGGGATATGGTTCAGTGGTACAGTGCTTGCCTAGCATGCGTGAGAGCCCAGGTTCATTCCCCAGTACTGCATAAAAAAGTCAATGAGTAGCCAGGCGTGGCAGTATACATCTATAATCCCAGTACTTGGGAGGCTCTGAGACAGGAGGATCACAGGTTTGAGGCCAGCCTCAGCAACTTAGTGAGATCCTCCACAACTTAATGAGACCCTGTTTCAAAATAAAGAATGAAAAAAACAGGGCTGGGGGTGTAGCTCAGAGGTAGAATACCCCTGGGTTCAATCCCCAGTACCACACACAACAACAACAAAAAAGGCAATGAGTGACTGATTTACAAAATAATAAGGGGAGGAGGAAGAAAGTTGAGTATCCTTAATATGTTAGCATCTTACAAATCACTAAACAACCCAAGATAAAACAAGCAAAGAACAGATACATTAACAGTTCTTTCACAAAAGAAACACAATTATCTAAAAAACATAAGAAACACTGTCCAAGCTCACTAATTCAGTCATTTAAATAAAAATGAAAACAGACAAGAAATCCTTATTAGCCTATCATATTGGTAATGAATTCCCATTTACAGTACATAGGAATATAAAAGTTTCTAGAGAATAATCTGGACACAGATATCAACAATTTTTATTTTTGCAGTACTGGGGATTGAACCCTGGGGCATTTTACCTCCAAGCTACACACTAGCCCTATTTTTTATTCTTTATTTTGAAACAGAGTCTAAGTTGCGGAGGGCCTCACTAAGTCCCTGAGGCTGGCCGCGAACTCGGATCCTCTGGTCTCAGCCTCCCAAATATAGCTATCAACATTTTAAATGTATAAATATCATTCAAATAAAAAGTTCTACTTCAGCCGGGCATGGTGGTGCATGCTTGTAATCCCAGTACTTGGGAGGCCAAGACAGGAGGATCACAGGTTCGCAGCCAGCCTCAGCTACTTAGTGAGACTCTCTGCAACTTAGTGAGACCCTGTTTCAAAATTAAGAATAAAAAAATAGGACCGGGGGTGTAGCTCAGAGGTAGCATGCATGCCCCTGGGTTCCATCCTCAGTACCGCAACAAAAAAAAAAAAAAAAAATTCTACTTCTAGAGATTTATCTGAAGGAAGGATGGTATATTCTCACTGGGTATGATGGTGTATGCCTGTAATCCCAGTGGGAGACTAAAACAGGAGGATTGCAAGTTTGAGGCCAGCCTCAGCAACTTAGCCAGAACCTCAGAAGCTTAGAGAGACACTGTTTCAAAACAAAACAAGAAAGGAGACTAAGGATATAGCTCAGAAGTAGAATACCCCTGAGTTCAATCCCCAATACCATACACACAAAAAAGAAGATGGTATATTCTCTTAATAAAAAATCTTTCACAAAACTAAGAAATGAGCCGGGCGTGGTGGCGCACGCTTGTAATCCCAGCATTCGGGAGGCTGAGACCGGAGGATCCGGGTTCGCGGCCAGCCTCAGCTACCTAGTGAGGCACTCCGCAACTTAGTGAGACCCGGTTTCAAAATAAAGAATAAAAAAAAACAGGGCTGGGGGTGTAGCTCGGAGGTAGAAAGCCCCTGGGTTCAATCCCCAGTACCGCAAAAAAAAAAAAAAAAAAAAAAAAAAACTAAGAAATGGGCAAACTGTTCTACATTTTGCCTGTTGTTTACGAAAGTTACTAGTAGTTACCTGCCTATTTAAAGGAGAACTTTCAAACTTGGTAATGACCTACAAAATGACATTACCTTATGCCCAATATGAATTTGTTTTTATAAAACAGAATAGCCAATGTGCATGTTTGAAATCCCAATACTTGGGAGGCTGAGAGAGGAGGATAGCAGGTTCAAGTTGAGCCTCAACAACTTAGCAAGACCCTATTTCAAAAATAAAAAATAAAATAGGGCTGGGGTGTAGCTCAAAGATACAATGTCCCTGAGTTCAATTCCCAGTACCAAAAAAAAAAAAAAAGAAGAACTTTTTCATTCTAATAAAAGCCACAAACGTCTCATAATTTTCTTCATATACTTAGTGTTCTTCTCCCCAGAACAGTATTTGGCACATCAGAGATCTCAGACTGTGTTGCTCCAGATTCCTCTTTAAAATTGATACAGATGGGATATTTTCATGATCATGTGAAAGGAAATTGCAATCTTTACCAAGTAGCTGTTTATATAAACATTCTGTTTCCCAACTACAAATTCACCAATTTCCAAACACAGACTGACCTGGATATACTCTTGCATGTGTGGAACACTGCTACGTGCTCAGGATCATCTAAGAATTTTGGGTGCAAAATTGTATAATGCCATTTAAATAAACAAATGTATACTCAGAAGTATTTAAACAGAAAATGTTTTGCTTATCTCTTAAAAGTGGGATTTAGGAGGAGTCCACTTTCCTCTTCACCTTCCCTCAATTGTCTAAATTTCCTACACTGAGCTTGTATCAGTAGGGGTGGGTGAGGGAACTATCTTACTTATAGGAAACATTCTCTCACCCCATATCCCACTTCCAGAACCATGTGGCATCTCCACCTTCTGCCCACACAGCTCCTGCAAGCCCCACCATCCTCTCCCAGCACCCAGGGTCAACACCCCAGTTGCTTTTGAGGCTGAAATTTGCCTCTTTCCTGTCACTGGGTCAGCAGGCCTCAAGACTGACCGAAGCACCCCAGCTGTGCTGCTCTCAGCAGCAGCCTTGCAATTCCCAAGGCTCCTTCTTCACCTCTAACTTATCTCACTGATTCCAGTATCTTGCAGTTTTCATTCACCTTACAAAGTCCGTCAGCTTACTCTTCCTAAAATAAGCTCCTGGGGGGGTTCTCTTTCTTCTCCCTAATTGCTCCCTGACCCCTATATATTCTCACACCCTACTCCTCCAGGTCTCTGCAGTGGCCTCTGCCACTTTGCTCTCTTCTCTCCCTCAACCCTTACTCTCTTGCCAAGGGCACTTTACTATTCTCTGAGCAAGTGCAAACCAACAGTTCTCTCAAACTTTAGTTCATCACAATAACCTGGAGGGGGCTTGTTAAACCCCATATTTTCCAGAGTTTCCAGATCAGTAGGTCTAGAGTGGGATCCAAGAATTGATATTTATTTTATTTATTTATTGTATGTGGAACTGGGGATTGAACCCAGGGGCATTCTACCTCCGAGTTACACCTTCAGCCCTATTTTTTAAATTTTTATTGTGAAACAGGGTTTCACTAAGTTGCAGATGGCCTCACTAAGTAGCTGAGGCTGGCTGGGAATCTGGGATCCTCCTATCTCAGCCTCCCAAGTACTGGGATTACAAGCGTGCGCCACCATACCCGGCTTAAGAGTTGACATTTCTGACAAGTGTCCAGGGGATGCTGATGCTGCTGGTCTGGAGACCAGACTCTAAGAACCAGTTGGTATAGACTGTACTTTCCTGCTTCATGGCTCCCTCAAGCAGTTATTTCCCTTCACCTGGCATATACTACAAACATAATAGAAATCCTTCTAAAATTCGCCTCTTATATTTCCCCCTCTCATGCAACCTTACAGGGATACTGTCCCTCTCTGCAACCCAAATATGATGTGATATGGAAGCCCCATAGCAACTTACAATTCTAATAACAATTATAGTTGGTCTTGTAACATTATATGCTTCCTATTTCCATTAGACAAGATTACATGGTGAGCAGACAACTGTTAGTAGTCTTTCCACCTAGAAATGCCCAGGACAGAACCTTGCAAATACCAAGAATTTAGTTTGAACTAAACTTATCAATTTATTATGCTCAACTAGGCTGAATTAAACTGCCAGAAGGTACTGGGGGTACACCACAATAAAAAGGTCTTCTTTTATTCTGTTATATTCTTCACATAGTAAGTCCCCAAATACTTGCTAATGATATTAATGAGGCAAAGTACACTAGCTCCCATAGCACAAATCAACAAGAACCCAACATTCAGCACAATCAATTTACAAAGGTAGGAACAAGTTTCTTCAAAGACCATATGTCTTCAAAGTCAATCAAGATTGCCAAAGGAGGGAGAAAATAGTTTTCATATTCTTTTAAAGCCATCTGAATTATATTATTTTTGCAGTTTGCATTATTGTATTATTTTCAGATTTATTTGTAAGTGATCTCAAAGGTTTGTGACATGTAGTGATTAATGACTTACCTTAAACAGGCTTGGGGGAAATAAACACTCAGTAAAAATGCATACATGACAAACTTTAATCTTCTGTGGTGTCAAAAAGAAAGCAACATAAATTGGTTCAGCTACTTTAGAGAAAATTTTAGCATTCTGCACATATACTATGGCCTCACCATTTCCCTCTTACATGCCCAAGAGAAATTAAACCAGCTGCCCACCAAAAGACTTGTACAAAAACATTCATAGCAGTTTTATTTATATTAGCCAAAACCAAGAAACTAACTAATCATTAACAACCAAATGGATAAATTGTGTTTAACCATGCAATAAAAGGGAAACAACAACAAAAGATTTAGGAAACCCTTGCTTTAATCATTATGAACCACACTCACCAAATGAGAAATAAATCCATGGGAGTTAATGGTTCATATAAGTGTTTCCATCCATCATGTCCAACTATATCTTCCCTGAGAAATTACACATTGTACTGTAAATACCTAATTTGGAAGTTTTCATTGTGGTGCATCCTGCCAAACCACTGCCTTCTAACATAATGGGAGCCTCCTTAAATTCCACTTGAAAAGTGAGTGATAAGAACCTAGCATAAGTTTGTAAATTTTCAATGCAAGGAAATTTGCTTTTTAAAACACTCTGTAAAAAAAGAACACTGGGATACACATTGAGGAAGGCTATCTGGGTGTCTACTACTTACTGTCCCAGGTCCTGGTAAAACCAAATATAACTTACCTGATCTCCTTGAAGAAAGAAATACACTTAATAGTAATGCCAAGAAGTAACTAAGTATCCAAACCTGCAGGTACAACTGTGGAACCACATTCTAGACCAGTGCCACCTGACAGTATAATACGATCATGTAATGTTTTGTATCTGTACTGTACAATCAATACAGTGACAATTAGTCAAAAGTGGCTTTGGGGTACATGAATTCTGGCTAGTGAAACTTACTCTTTTTTTTTTTTTTTCAGTACTGGGGATTGAACTCAGGGGCATTCTACCTCCAAGCTATACCCCCAGCCCTATTTTTTTATTCTTTATTTTGAAACCGGATCTCACTAAGTTGCAGAGTGCCTCACTAGGTAGCTGAGGCTGGCGGTGAACCTGGTTCCTCCAGTCTCAGCCTCCCGAATGCTGGGATTACAAGCGTGTGCCACCACGCCCGGCCAGAATTTACTCTTAATTTCAACTTAAATTTAATGTCTAATTTTTTTTCTTTTGTGGTGGTACTGGAGAATAAACCCAGAGACATTCTAGCTCTAAGACATATCCCCAGCCCTAGTTTTTTATTTTGAAACAGGATCTAGCTAAGTTGCTAAAGCTGGCCTCAAACCTGTGGTACTGCTTTCTCAGTCTCTGAAGTAACTGGGATTACAGGTGTGCACCACCACACCTAGCTTACTGTCTAACTAATTAAATTAACTTCTATTTAAGTAGCCATGTTTGGTTAGAAGCTACCATATTTGACAGTGCAATTTTGTACATACTTCTCTCATAATACTTACCAATGACGTATGTTATAGTTCCCTGCTATATGTTTCAACTAGTGGTAAACAAGATCAATTTCATAGCTATTAAAGGTAGAATTTTAAAACTCCATTAAATATACATGCAATGGTATAGACTCCTCTGGACTTCAGAAATGCTAAAACGGGGAGGAAAATGCACCTTAGAGCAGAGGAAATCCAGGAGCTGTGTTTTCTAGGCCTCTTCTCCTTGAAGATGAACAGCCTGTGGAAAGGGACTCTGGCTACAATAGGTCCACGCCTATAATAGCACAGAGAAAATAGTCAAGAAACATTTGCATAATAAAGTGCCAAAATAAGTGTTTCTCTCCACTACTAATGTTCTTCTGTGTGTGAAGAGGTACTGGGAATTGAATCCAGAGGCATTCTACCTCTGAGTTACACCTGCAGCCCCCTTTTTTTTTTAAATAGGATCTCAGTAAGTTGATGAAGTTCTCGCTAAATTGCTGAGGCTGGCCTCGAGAACCTGCAATCCTCCCACCTCAGCTTCCCAAGCATTGGGATTAAAGTCATGAGCCACCACACTCAGCCCCCACTAATATTCCAAGGACGCAGGACTGGATCTGAATATCTGTATTTCTAGCACCTACAGAGTGCTAAGAACACCATCTACACTAAATATTTGGGTTTTTAATCAGTGTGCAACAATGAGAGTGGAAAGAATGGTGCAGCTGCTGATATCATTTTGAAGACAGAAGCACAACTTGCTGACTGACCATGGAATTGAAGAGCAAACTCTAGTATCATGAAGAGAAAAAAAGGAAAGCCTGGAAGAGGAGCCAAGTTTGGGGAAAGAAGCTAAACTTAAGAAGATGGTATGTGGTACCTTCTACTTAGAAAAAAGACATACTAGATACTTTAAGAGGTACAAGCATGCAACTTGCCCTCAGGAGGTTACTGTCCAGTAAAGGATATGTTATGGATATGATGAAGAATGCTGTAAGAAGTGTGGATGTGCAGAGGGAGAAAACATATTTTCGGAAGCATAAGGTTAAAGTTAGAACAACAAAGCAAGGGCATAAACGGGAGAAAGCTGGCCAAAGATAGATTGCTCAAGAAAACAAAGATGTTTCAGAGGACAGAGGTTAGAAATACAAGTAGGAAGACTAGGAGTCTGTGACAGAAAGGGAAAGTGTTTAAAGGAGATCTAGACTGTCAAATGTGATCAATCAGTAATTATCTGCCCCCAAAACCTAATCATCATTACCATTCCCAGCCCAGTTAGGTCCTATTCACTCTCAAATCCTCTTGGATTCATTCAGTCTCTAATTAATTCCTCCTCCCCAAACAGTCTCACTGTACTAATAATATACTGTCCACAGACAAGAACCAACTCAGGGCTTTGCAGAAACAGTACAGTATCTTAGACCTTGGTATACAATATATTCAATTGAGTATAATTATACTAAATATTTTCTGGAATGAACTGAGAGATAATGACAGCTTATTTTTCAAGGGCCCATCAATGACTGGGCTGTGTTATCTGCTCAAGTCACCAGAACTTTCCTCTTTCCTCTTCCTCAGAGGAAGAGCTTATAGAAAAGGCACACAAGTTAATTAACTCCCTGTTAGATGTGCTAAAATAAAGGTACATGTGAGGTACTTTGCATGCCCAGAAGAGGTAGAAACCATAGGGCTAGTGAGGGAGGGGAGACTTCTACTTGGGTAAAAGGCTTCTCAGAGATCCTAGTTGAACAGATGGTTTTCTTCAGGCATTTGGAACAACAGTTATCTTCTGTAAGACTGAAAAAGAATGTGTTATTCATGGAAATTGAACCTTTTGAAAACTATAAAATGCATTACAAAAGCATATTTGCACTGTGCACTCAAGCTTTATTGGCCTCTAGCACCTGCTTAGATGACCTGACTTAACTGTTACCAACCAATCCCCCATTACTTCTGTGAAACAGACCAGCTGAAGTCAATAGAGCCACTGTTCTTGGCTACCAGTAACTATTCAACATCATAGTTCTGCTCCCTTTAAATTGAGCATCCAGTCGGTATCATGTCTTCCCTAAAACAGTTTCTCAATTCCTCTTGTAATAATTATCATGTTTTTCAATTAAATAGTATGCAAGCCAATTAAAAGAAAATTGCCCTTTAGGTAAAAACATTGGATGCTTTAGCAACATTCGACAAATACTCATCACTATAAAAATGTGGTTGTCAAATTAGATATTGGTTAGATAACATTAGAGGACAAGAGAAGCTGGGCGAGCAGGGCAACACAGGCCTACAACCGCAGCTACTCAGGAGACTGAGGCAGGAGGATCACAAATTCAAGGCCACCTTGAGCAATTTAGTGAGACCCTGTCTAAAAATAAAAAGGGCTGGGGATTTAGGGTGTAGAGTACACCTGGATTCAATTCCAGTACTATAAAAAAATCAATAAATAAATAAAAAAGAAGACATGAGATAACTATAAAATTTATTATTCTGCCCTAGATGGTTTCATGGGTTATCTAAGTTATTGCTTCACTTTTATGAAATCAACAGGACCTAATGCAAGATGGGGTATGGTTCACACAGGAGAATGAAACAGAGTTTTGGTCAGCTAAAAAAGGCCTTAGTTCTTCATAAAATACTGAAGAAGCATATGCTTTATGGCAAAATAGTTTATGTATGCATCCTTATTTAATTATGTAGAACTTTACCAATTTTTACAATTAACTTTCAAATTATTAATTGCAATCCATCAAGTAAGGGGGACTCCCCATGAGAACTACCCTGCATCCGTGTGTGTGTGTGTGTGTGTGTGTGTGTGTGTGCATGTGTGTGTGTACACGCACATGCACATTACTGGGGATTCAACCCAGGGGCATTCCACTCTGAGCTACACCCCCAGCCCAATTTTACTTCGTTTTTTATTTTGAAACAGGGTTTCATTAAGTTGCAGAGGGCCTTGCTAAGTTGCTGGGGCTGGCCTCAAACTTGTGATCCTCCTGTCTCAGCCTCTCAAGTACAAGTGTGCACCACCACACTGGGCACATCCTGCATCCTTAACCCTTATTTCTTCCAAGTCACTGCTCAAAGGCCACCTTTTAAGAAGAGCCCCAAAGTGCTAATAATACCCTCAACTGGTGCTAGACTGCTACTCATTTTAACCTCAGATCATTTATAGAAACCAAATTCATTATGAATAATGAAAATTCTATTTTCATCTTTTGATCTCAATTCTCAAAAAGTAAAGCACAATTGGGCTGGGGATATGCCTCCGTGGAAGAAAGCTTACCTAGGTGGTTTCATCCAGAGGAGAGGAGAGGAGAAGAGAGGGGAGAAGAGGAGAGGAGGGGAGGGGAGGGAAGAGAATTCAAATTATTGAAAAGATATATTTTATGATGACAACATACATGTGAAATGGCAGCTTTTCTAAAAGGTCTATGAAAAGGCTCACCAATTTAAGAAAAGATAGTATTTACCTTGATGGAGGAAAATAAGTAGGAAATAAGTCAAAAATCTGAAAAACTAAAGAAAAAATTAAGCATATATGTATGGATCAATTTAATAAAAATCAAATTATCAGGGACAAGTGCTAGACTACTTCTAAAAGGAAAATTATGTTTTAAACTCAACTTTAACATCAATGATACATCAACTAATTAACCATGGTCACTTTTTATTATGTATAATATATTTTGAAACAGGGCCTCTTTAAGTTGCAGAGGACCTCAAGAGGTTGCTGAGGCTGGCTGTGAATCTTATCCTGTCTCAGTCTCTCAAGTACTGGAATTATAGGCATGTGCCTATAATACTTCAAATTTTAAAAACTGGTGTCATAATAGATTTACAAATGTGATAATAACAGTTAAAACATAAGGCACTGTGTTTGGTTTGGTACTGAAGATTGAATCCAGGGACCTTCTACCTCTGAGCTATACTCCCAGCCCTATTTTATTTTTTATTTTGAAATAGGGTCACACTAAGTTGCTGTGTGTCTCACTAAATTGCTGAGATTGTCCTCAAACTTGCAATCCTCCTGTCTCAGCCTCCCGAGTATTGAAATAATAGGTGTGCACCACCATACCCGGCCATAAGACACATTTTACCAAGCACTGTTCTATCTTATTTATATTAATTTATTTAATGCTCACAGGAACCCTTTGTGGTCCTTTACTACCAGAAGGCTCATGTTACCATCAAGGAGACCAAGAGAGAAATTAAGTAACTTGCCCAAAGTTGCAAAGCCAGGAAGAGGCAGAAGTAGATAATAAGTCTGTTTATCAACCTCCCCAAGCCATTTTTTTTTTTGGACTGGGGATTGACCCCATCTATATTCTATGTCCAAGTTACACTCCCAGCCCTTGTTATTTATTTAAATTTTTGTGTGTATGGTACTAGGAATTTAATCCAGGGTCATTCTACCTCTGAGTTACACTTCCAGCCCTATTTTATTCTTTATTTTGAAATAGTGTCTCATTAAGTTGTAGAGGGCCTTGATAAATTGCTGAAGCTGGCTTGGAATATGCGATCCTCCCGTCTTAGCCTCTCAAGTACCGGGATTAGAAACAAGAGTGCGCCACCGTGCCCCACTTATTTTTTTAAATTTTGAAACAGGGTCTCGCTAAGTTGCTGAGAGTCTCAGTAAATTGTTGAAACTATCTTCAAACCTGTGATCCTCCTGTCTCCACCTCCCAAGTACCAGGATTACAGACGTGTCACTGCACCCTGCCCATGCCGTATTTTTAACTATTAAATCATTTTATGAGGCAACAGTTCTTTGTAAGCCTCAATGAACATATCCTAAGTAGAAAAATGAACTTGAGGTTAAGAACAGGCCAACCTATTTATAAAATATGTAACAAGGAGTGAATACAGCAAACTTAAGACTAAATGCTATGTTCAATGTGCAGAGTGACAGAGTTTGTTAATACTATTTACTCTCTACAATAAGCTCATGGATGCCCACCTCCAATCCCATAAAAAAAAATCTGGCCATTTTCACTAAGAAATCTTATTTTACTATCCAATATACAAAAATGTGTATCCGACTACAAAAGGTAAATGCAGAGTAAACTTTGAGACAGTAATCATTCTATTACAGTTTGTGTATCTGCTAGTTTGTACATCTAAAAAGATTTCTCCTCAAGTTGCTGAGCCTAATTATAATTGCTAATTTTTCCTATTGTACTAGATATTAAGAATGAAAAATCTATTGAGAGCAGAGTTATCCATAAAGTGCAACAATTGGGCCAATTTACCCTGGCCCTGAACTTGGGAAGCCCCTTATGGCTATTACAGAAAGCAGAAAAGTGGTCTTGCAAAGAATGAGCACTGGGCCAACAAGTTATATAGGTGAATGTAATCGGTATAAGCACATAAATCTTCCCTCAAAGCTTCTTTTCATTATGACTAAAACAGTATGGATATCTCTCTTGGCAACTTTCAGTGTCCTCCCTACCAACCACTGAATTTTAATGCTTATTTTAACCAGAGGCTTAGCAAAACAATATGTAGAGATACAATTTAGGAACGGGTTTAACCTACCATTCAATAACAGCTTATTCACTCATTCGACAAATATTTGTTCAACACCTACTGAGGTTGGAAATGCAATGGTGAGCATTCTTCTACATCTCCTTATGTTCTATTTTAACCCCTGCCAGTAGCTGGGTGCATTACCATTCAAGGGACCCCATCTATAAAATGGAGCTAATAACTAGTCTTGTAGAAATGTAATGGGCCAGGAATGGTGGTGCACGACCATAATCGAGTATTTGGGAGGCTGAAACAGGAAGATTGTAGGCCCAAGGGCAGCCTCAGCAATAGAGTGAGATTCTTAGCAATCTAGTTAGACCCAGTTTCAAAACAAAAAATAAAAGATGAAGCTGGGGGTGTAGCTCTGAGGTAGAGTGTCCCTGGGTTCAATTCTCGGGACCAGAAAAAATGTAATGGATTAGCCAGATGTGTCACATACTTGTAATCCCAATACTTGGGAGGCTGAGACAGGAGGATCATAAGTTTGAGGTCAGCCTTGGCAACTTAGGGAGACACTATCTCAAAATTAAAAAAAAAATAGGGTGGAGGGGGTTCAGAGGTAGAATGCCCCTGGGTTCAATCCCTAGTATACACACACACACACACACACACACACACACACACACACACACACATACACACCACGTAATGGATCAAATGTGGCAAACCAAGCTTTAAAATGTTCTGTTGTTGTTGTTGTTTGGTGGTGCTGGGGGTTGAACCCAGAGGCATTCTACCTCTGAGCTACACCCCCAGCCCTATTTTATCTTTTTATTTTGAAAGAGGGTCTTGCTAAGTTACTGTGTGCTTGGCCTTGAACCTGCAATTTTCCTGCCTCAGCCTCCCAAGTACTGGGATTACAAGCATGCCCGGCTGAGATTTTTTCCTCTCTCTCATTAAGATATGAAGTTCTGTAGTTATTTTAATAATCTATCAAAGAAAAATGAACAAAAGGAACTAATACTTAAAAATGAACAAAAGGAACTAATACTTATTGCCGCCTATTATGTACCAAGTACTATGTTGGGCATTTTGCCAATGATATTTCATTTAATTTTCATAACCACCTTATGTGGTATGTATTATTAATTAAAAATAGAAATGAATTTTCATTTTCTAATAATCAGATTATAATAAATATAAACTGAAAAATTAAGCAACATATCTTACATGTGGAAGCACTTGCTTATTTCATGCTGAAAGAATTGAGGGAACCCTACAAAAGGATATTAAAGGGAAAAAAATTATTAACATAAAAAGAAAGTATGGAAAGAAAAATACATCAAGTGATGTGTACATGTATGAGTATAACACTTTGAATCCCACTATGGTGTATAGTTACAATGCACCAATGAAAGTATGTATAAAAATAAAATCTAAGCCAGACATGGTGGTGCATGACTGAAATCCCAGTACTTGGGAGTCTGAGACAGGAGGATCAAAGGTTTGAGGCCAGCCTTGGCAACATAGTGAGACTCTCAGCCTGTTTCCAAATAAAATATTACTAAAAAGAGCTGAGGGTATGGCTCAAAAGTAGAATGCCCCTGGGTTCAATCCCCAGTACCAAAATTTTTTTTTAAAAAATGGAATAGACAGCAAAATAAAACTTTAGGTAGGCAAATAACAGTGGTGTTCCCTGAAAGGATACATTTTCCCAGAAAAATCCTTGAAAGATAATAAAATTAGAGGCAGTAGGGACTGAGAAAAGTCTAATAGTAAGCTACATGATTGAAGAGCTGTAAAACACCATTGCCCATGCCCTTCCCTATATTCTCTCCATAAAACTAAAGTCAGTGTTACCCAGTCCTGGCTCTCTAAAATGATATTTAAGACCAGGAATATTCCTCAATAATGGTGAGGACAGAGAAGTGGGGCATGGTACCAAATAACTATAGCTTCCATGAGGAATGAGAGTCCTACAACTCAGAAAAGCAACCCACATACTCTACAGAAAAATACTACATTCCAGACAAAGGCAGTAGCTAGCATATAACAAAGACATTAAGTGTGAAACAGAATCTTATAGGAAACTATATGCATGGCAGCATAGTGTTTGAGGCAGACAGAGAAAGGACATGAGGCAAGGAGACAGAGAACAAATCAAGGAGCACCCAATGGGTCATAGAAGGAAATTCAACCTTTTTCCTAACTTTGTCTTGTTAGCAAGAGAGTACCGGGGAAGACTTTCAAGCAGGTCAGTGACGTGATCGAGATCACACTTTATATCACACTGGCAACTGTAGATAATATATCCATGTTGGACAAGGCTCAACTGCCTATCTTGGGAGCCTCGAGTAGATGGTGGAGCCATTAACAAAGACCTTCTTCCTTTTATTTTCTTTTAATGAAGAGGAGTAAATTTGAGGAAAAAATTATGAACTTCGCATTAGACACGCTGAATGTAGGTTACCAGAATATTCGAGTATAGATTCCAGCAGGTTATTAAAATGAAATCTACAGCTTGCAGGGAAAAGTTGGGGAAGAATTTGGAAATTTAAGGAAAAAACCTGCATATAAGTATAACTGAAACCCTTGGTATAACAGGGGTACTTTACATTGACAATAACCTATGATAACCCTTGGCCAAGAATTCCAACCCAGGTAAACCGCAGTGAGGATCAGTAAGAGCCCCCTGGGGAGAGGCAGAGAAAGAAACTGAAGAGAAGGGCATGGAGAACAAGAAAGCCAAAGGGATACACTGTTTCAAGGAGATAATGATTAACACTGTCAGGTGTAACAAAATGTCAAGTAAAATGAGGATGAAAGGAATCCCCTAGACGAAGCATTCAAGGTCTTACAAGGGATCTCAGCAAAAACAACTTAGGTGGTAATGGCGGTGGGAAGCCAAAGAGCCACAGCTGAAGTTTGAAAAGCAAATGAGAAACGGATGAACTATGTATAAACCACTCTTTCAGAAGTTCAGACGAGAAGGGGAGACGGTTAAGAGTAGAAGTGGCTCATGGCAGGTTTACTAGGATGAGAAACTTAGCAATAAAATAATGGACACAGAAAAACAAAAGAGTCAAAGTGAAACTCTAAGGATACTTACTCAATCATAGCAGTATTGACACATTTGGAGCCAGGTCATTCCTTGTTGTGGGTGCTCATCCTGTGCAATGCAGGATGTTTGCCAGCCTCCCTGGCCTCTACCCACAAGATGTCCCTCGGAGACAAAAATGCCCCACACAGTGAGAACCACTGGGAACAAGAAGGGGGAAAGAGGGAATAACAGCTGAAAAGACTGTTGGAACAGTGGCAGGGACAACTGAGGGTCCCTGGTGAGATACTGGCCTTATACAGCAGCAGAACTTCAAGAAGTATCTCATCCTCTGAGATAAGGTGAGAGGGCAGCTCTGGGGAAGGAGGAGCTGATAAATTTGCAGATGGTGCCAGAAGCTGGAGAAAACCAGGCACAAGGCTCAAGATTCGCAGTGGAATGGAAGCAAGATCATATGCTAAGTATGAGTGCCAGGTTTGAAGACAGTGGCTAGGATATATAACAAGCAATAGGGATTGGTAGCTGGCAGATAACAATATGGAAGACCAATCACTATGGTTTGAATGTCTCCTCCAAAACTCCTAACAGCATTAAGAGATAGAACATTTAAGAAGTGATCAGGGGGCTGAGTGTGTTGGTGCATGCCTGTAATCCCAGTATTTAGGAGGCTGAGACAGGAGGATCAAAGGTTTGAGGCCAGTCTCAGCAACTTAGTGAGACCATGTTTCAAAAATAAAATAAAAATAAAATTAGGCCGGAGGTCTAGGTAGAATATCCCTGGATTCAATCACAATACAAAAAAAAAAAAAAAAAAAAAAAAGAAGTGATTAGGTCATAAGGGCTCTGTCCTCATGAATGAATTAAAGCCATCATAGAGGGAATGGATCACTGATACAAAGGATATTTGGCCTGATTTTTTTCTCTTGGTGTTGCAGGTGCTGGCTTGCCCTTCTGCCATGGGATACCATAGCACTGAGGTCCTCACCAGATGCTGGTGCCATGCTCTCAGATATCACAGCTTCCAGAACCATGAACCAAATAAACTTCTATTTTTTATAATTTACACAGTCTGTAGTATTCTGCTATGGCAGCAGAAAATGGGCTAAGGCATTAATGGAGGTTGGAAATCACTATTCCCCTTCTAACTGAGAATGTTAAGTTCACCTTCCCACAGAAATTATTTCCTATATACCAATTCTAGTCCTAAAAAGCTTAGAAATCTATATAAATTTCAACTGTGTAATGAAAAGAACAGATTCCTAAGGGTTAACTGGGAAACTAATCCATTTTTAAACAGCATAGTTCTTATCAGATAATGAGAAATGTGGTCTATCTACAAAATCAATGCATAAATTAACATTTAGTAAATAACCTGTTTAAGACACAGAATGCCTGTGTTTGTAACTATTTCCTAGTTCTTAAATGGTTGAACTACTTTCTGACCAATAACCAGAAAAACTAGAACAAAAGGAGTAGGGCGAATACAGGAAGTGTATTAAATGAGATTCTTCAAAGGACAAAGATCTGCTCTCTTCTGCCCTCTATACTAAGATTTGCAACCACATATGGTTATAAAACCAGGATGCTAGAGGAGTTGCCTCAAGTCTGTGTATGGAAAATAAGCTAGAAATGAACCACAGCATAAAGCCAAGAGACATAAAGGGCTATCCTGGGGTAAAAAGGAAAAAGAAAAGCTACACAGCCCAGGGCTGTGCCTACAAAGAGTGGCCAAAGCAAACGGGAAAATCCAAATCTTTGGATTTTTCTACACATATATGGAGTCCAAATTCACACTACTCTCAGGGTGCCAGAGATCAAATCTTAGAATAAGTCACAAGTTCTTCAGAAGCAATGAACCCAAATGATCCCATCAGAGACAAATGCAAAACCACTGGGGCTGGGTGTGGTAGCACACCCCTGAAATCCCAGTACTTGGGAGGCTAAGACAGGAGAATAACAGGTTTGAAGTCAGCCTCAGCAACTTAGTGAGGCTCTCAGCAACTTAGTGAGACCCTGTTTCAAAATAAAAATAAAATAGGGCTGCGGGTGTAATTCAGAGGTAGAATGCCCCTGGGTTCAATCTCCAGTAACACACACACACACACACACACACACACACACACACACACACACAAAAGGAGCATCCCACAACCCAGGCATAGGCAAACAATTCCCAAGGTGTCAAATACTGCAAACTATACAAAGAAATAAGCAAAAAAAAATCTAGATCAAAGGAGAGAAGATAAATGGGAGATTTCATTCCTAAAGAACTACAGTTAAGAAAATAATCCCGTTTTTATTGGATTTTTTTAGAGTTAAGTTTTTAAGTTCTTTACATATTCTAAATATTAGTCCTCTATCTGAGGAGTAGCTGGAAAGATTTTTCTCCCGTTCTATAGGCTCTTTCTTCAGACTGTTGCTTCTTTTGCTGTATAGAAGCTTTTTAATTTGATGTCATCCCATTTATTGCTTCTTGATTTTATTTCCTGAGCTTTGGAGGTCTTATTGAGGAATTCTCTACCAGTGCCTATATGTTGGAGAGCTGGTATTTTGTTTTCTCCTAGGAATTATGGAACTAAACTAGATGTCCATCAACAGATGAATGGTTAACACAAATGTGGTATATATAAATGGAATGCTAGTCATAAAGAAGAACAAAATTATTTCATTTGCAGGAAAATGGATGTAACTAGAGAATACTGTGCTGAGATAAGCCAGCCACAGAATGGCAAGGGTCATATGTTGTCTCTCATATATAGGAGCTAGAGAAAAAATAGACAAAAGGGGCTTCAGATAAGTGAAGAGAGAGACCAGAAGAACAGTAGAAAGGGATTGGAGGAGAGAGAGGGGAGGGGAAAAAGGAGAATTGAGGAAGGAAACAGTTCAAACCATGCTATGTCCATATATGAAAGTATCACTACCAACCTCACTAATATGTACAAAAAGAGGGGGAGTGGGGAGGGATCCAGAGAGAAACACATCAAGTGCTGTGTGCGTGTATGGCTGTATTACTTTGAACCTCACTATGATTACAATGCACCAATAAACGTAATTCTTAAAAAGAAATGGAGTCTATTTCCCACACCTTTGAGTTTGGATTTGGTTCTGTGACTTGCTTTGGACACTGTGACACAGAAGAAGTAGCACTGCTTGAGTGCCCTGGGTCTCAAAAGGCTTTGCACAGTTCTCCTCACATGCTCAGAATCCTGTGATCACCATAAAATTGGCCCAGACGGGAATCAATAAAAGTATTTTTAAAAATTCAGCTAGGTGCAGTGGCACACACCTGTAATCCCAATACTTGGGAGGCTGAGACAGAAAGATTGCAGGCTTGAGGGCAGCCTTAGGATGGGAGCGTAGCTTGGAGGGAGAATAGAAAGGAAGGAGGGAGGGAAGGAGGGGAGAAACAATATTTTTAAAAATAATGGCTGAGATTTTTTCCCACAATTGAAAGTATCAGGAATCCTCAGACTGATGAAATACAACAAATAAAAGCAGGATAAAAAAATTTTTAAAGCCAGAAATAGAGCTATTACAAAAAAAAAAAAAAACTGCAGATAAAAACCTCAAAAGGTAGTCCAAGAGAAAAGATAATAACCTATCTACAAAGAAATTATAACTGAACTATCTACAGACTTCTCATTAACAAATAAGATCTGTCAAAACATTAAGAGAATAACATCATCAAAGTGCAATGGAAGATCACTTTTGACCCAAAATTTTGTACCCAGTTCAGCAATCATTCTAGAGAAAATGTAAAATAAAGACACTTTCAAAAACACAACAAAACCATATTAATGGACTCTCATTAATAAAACTACTTAAGGAAATTTTCTATAAAAACAAAAACTGAACCAAGAAGAAATAGGGTGAATAAAAAATGGTGAGCAAAGAAACCTGAAAAGCATGTTCATGAATAAATATTAATGATTTTCATAGGTGTAAGTGGCTTACACATGGCAAAACTAACATGTAAATAGCATTAACACAGAAGAGTACTCCCTCTTCTGTGGGTTAAAAGGTAACATTATAAAATCTTGGTCTTATTTGGGAGAAAAGGGATACTAGTTAAGTTTAGACTTAAGTAATTGAACGTTAAAATGCTAAGAATAACCAAATTTCTGACTTCAGCCCTAAAATAAAAGAGCTAGAAGAAACATAGCTGTCCCCTTGACAATAAAAAAGAGCTGAGCTAATTCCAAATTCAGGACTTTCTTTACCCCCAACACAGAGCAACCAGTTGGGTCAAAACTTAAGGAGAGACTGCCTGCAGGGAGACAGGAGACAATCATGTGTTTACCTGGAGTAGACTGTGAGTGAACACTAAAAAGAGTTCAGTAGAAGAACCGGCAAAATGGTAAAAGTCTGACTTGGCTTCCTGACAGCATGAGACCAATGGGGGGTCACAGAAATTGGGGAGAGCCCAATCTTCTGCAGGATCTTCCTCCGCCAGCCCCCACCCCACCTTACCTGGCTCTGACAGAGGGAAGAGTCCTGAGGAGAGCCCATTGTGATGCTCTCTTGTGATGCAGACCTGTGGAAGGGCAACACCCAGGTCATCCCCCTGTCTCCACCACAGAAAACAGGGGTCTCCCCAGATCATTTCTCCCATCTCCACCACAGAAAACAAGTACTTACCAGCAAAAGAAAAGACAATGATTACTTCTACCCTTAAGACACCAGTGAAAGCTCACTGCAGGAGGTGGGAAGGGGGGCAGGTTGGCAACCCTACTGGGAGAGAAGGAGGATTCCACACTGAGTTTACCACAACAGCCATGGGAGTTTCAAGACTCTGGGAGCCAAGCCTAAACCCAAGGTATATGCCACCACTCTTCCCCACCTCCAAGCTAACAGACTTTCAGGAACAATAAAAGCAAACTACTACTGGGAGAGAGACAAGAGAAAAATAAGAATATGTAAAAAGAATATATAAAAAAGAATATGTAAAGAAAAAGAATATGTAAAACATAAGAATGCCCCTTTGAGCTAAGGCACAGTTCAAAGGGGCAGACATGAAATTCAGAATGGAACAAACTATTCTGATAAACCAACTTCCACTCACATCATAAAGTATCTCTTATGAGAATATGAAGCCCAAGGTACATTGAGGGTAACCACAACAACAGAAAAAGTGAAACACAGGCCAACTCTTCACTAGATTAACTCAAATCCCAGCACTGAAGATCTAGTAGAAGGAAAGACATGTCTATTTTCAGACATAAAAGTTATGTACCTCACTCTCTAGCATTCTACTCAATAATGCAGGCATACAACAACAGTAAAAAAAAATTCTAAAGACCTAAGAAGGCAAAGAAAAAACACTCATAAAATATAAAGGACTCATCAGAACCAGATGCAGATTTTAGAAATATCTGAAATAAAATTTGATATACTACTAAGTAATATGTTGAGGACTCTAATCCAAAAAGAGAAGACATGCCAAAACAGATGGGTTATTTCAGCAGATAAATGGAAATTATAAGAAGGAATAAAATAAAACTAGAAAACACTTATGAAGCCAAGTATGGAAGCCATCTTAATCCCAGTACTTAAGAGGCTGAGACAGGAGGAGTGTAGGTTCGAGGGCAGCTTCAGCAACTTAATGAGGCCACCAGCAACCTAGCAAGACCCTGTTTCAAGATAAAACTGGGGTGGGGTGTAGCTTGGAGGCAGAAGCCTGAGTTCAATCCCCAGTATCTCCCCCCCCCCTCTCTCTCACACATACACACACACATACACACACAGAAAAATTTACAAGAGATGAAGAATGCCTTTGATGGGCTCATCAGTAGACTCAACTCAGCCCAGGAAAGAATCATTGAACTTGAAGATGGATCAAGCCGGGTATGGTGGTGCATGCTTGTAATCCCAGCATTTGGGAGGCTGAGACCGGAGGATCCGGGTTCGTGGCCAGCCTCAGCTACCTAGTGAGACACTCCGCAACTTAGTGAGACTTGGTTTCAAAATAAAGAATAAAAAAAATAGGGCTGGGGGTATAGCTCGGAGGTAGAATGCCTCTGAGGTCAACCCCCAGTACTGCAAAAAAAAAAAAAAAAAGATGGATCAATATAAATTACCCCAACCAAAACACAAAGAGAAAACAGTGGAGGAGGGAATATTCAAGATCTGTTGGAAAAATACCAAAGGTCCTAACATACTGTAATTAGGATCACGGAAGATGAAAGAATAGGACAGAAGAAACCCTTGAGGAGAGATAAGGACTGAGAATATCCCAAATTATCATAAGACATCTAACCACAAATTCTAGATACTCAGAGGAAGGAAAATAACCAAAAATTATATATTTTTTTTAAATTTTTATTATTTTTGTAGTTGCCACCACCACTCAGTAACACTTGGGACTGAATTACATAAAGCCCTGCCACTCCTTCAAAACCAAAGCCTCCTGTCAACATGATCACCAGAGAACTGTTTCCTCACCATTTCTTATGTGCCAAGCAAGGTGCCACATGCTGAGGCCACAACAGTCACCAACTCCTGCTGCCATGAAGCTTACAGCAGAAAACAAATACCATCTGCTTATCTGTTTCTCCTAAGACCCAGCCCTATTCAAACTCTCGGTTTTAGAATCTCCCTCATATACTAGCAGGTAAAAATTAAAACGGACAGAATAAAACCATAAAGAAAATCAAGATCCTGGGATGTAGCTAGAGGACAGGCATTAAAGCAAAGCATCAGCCAGGCGTGGTGAGCTATACCTACAATCCCATCATGTGGGAGACTGAGATAGGAGAATCAGAATCGCAGGTTCAAGGCCAGCCTCAGCAACTTAGTGAGGCTCTGAGCAACTTGGTGAGACTTGTTTCCAAATAAAAAATAAAACAGGACTGGGGGTGTAGCTCACAAGTAGAATGCCCTTGGATTCAATCCCCAGCACCACAAAAAAAAACAAAGCATTAATTCACCTATACATACATTATTACCACCTCACAATGCTCACTTCTATGTATGTGTCTCCTCTGTGTAACTGACTGGTCAAGCCTGGATCACAAGCCTGCAACACATCTGTAAGAGAGAATGGGCCTGGCCAGGCATGGTGGTAATCCCAGTACTTGAGAGGCTGAGACAGGAGGATCTTAGGTTCCAGATCAGTCTCAGCAACTTAGCAAAACCTTGTTTCAAAATAAAACAATAAATAAAATAGGGCTGGGGGTTAGCTTAGAGGTAGAACCCCCCTGAGTTCAATCTCTCTTAGTACCAGAAGACAGACAGACACATACATACATACACACACACACACACACACACACACACACACACACACACGGGATGTAAGTTTTGGGGGGGCAAGTAGGACCTATAATAAGAAAAATTATCAAAATGTAGAGAAGATATTTTTTTAAAGTGGGTAACCCAAGATGGCAAAAGACATCATGGGAAAGATAGCATGCTAAACAAACCTCCATCTAACCAACCAGCTGTTTACCGTATGGTGAATTCTTTAGTGAAGTCATTGTATCCCCAGAGAGTATTTTTGTAAGGCAAATATTTTACCTCAATGTGGTAACACATTTAAAACCAGCTTCCCATTCAAAGGGACATAAGTAGTAATCTAGGGGTGTGTGAAACCACAGGATAAATAAGCAACATCTTCACAGAATGTCAATTTTGCTTAATGGTAAATACTGTACAATGAAGATACACAAGCATGAACATGTGCTTATTATAGAACAGGACTGAGTATTGCAGGGTACTCGTCTACTAAATCACACACACAAAAAAACCTCAAACATCACTCTTATTGTTGTCAACTTTGGCTTCCCCTTTACCTGCCATACTATAAATGCTGAAAGGGAAGTTTCTGGAGCTCTACAGGCAGCCATTAGTACCTATTCATATACCAATGTGGATCCAATGTTAGCGTAGTAATGTCCTAGGCAGGTGACCAGATGTAGGACCAGCATGTCTACAAGGGTGAGCAAAAGAACAGTGTTGCCCATTTACAGACATAAAAATGATGCATCTCAGTCTCTGGCCTTCTACCCCAAATCATTCAATCCACCTCATCAGGTACCTGATGTAGAAGCCATTCAACAAGGAAGAAGGTTCTGGCATGAGGACCCGGAGTAGGGTGGGGCAGAAAACAGGCACCCTTCACAAGAAAAATATTTCTTCACCGTTTCCCATGTGCATGTGCCAGGCAGGGTGCCTCATGCTGAGGCTACAATGGTCAACACTCCATGCTGCCATGAGGCTTACAGGAGAAAACAAATACTATCTGTTTACCCATTACTCCTAAGACCCAGCCCCAGTTTTAGCCTGAAATCCACTACTTGAGAGTCTGAGATAGGAGGATCACAGTTTTGAGGCCAGTGTATAATAACTTAGCAAGAAACTGTTTCAAAATTTAAAAAATAAACTGGGCATAGTGGTCTATGTTTGTGATCCCAGTATTTGGGAAGCTGAGACAGGAGGATTGCAGGTTCATGGCCAGCCTCAGCTACTTAGTGAGGCCCTCTGCAACTTAGTGAGACCCTGTTTCCAAATAAAGAATAAAAAATAGGGCTGGGGTTGTAGCTCAGAGGTAGAATGCCCCTGGATTCCAACCCCAGTACTAAAAAAAATTATATAAAGGGCTGAGAGCAGTGTAGCTCTGAGGTTGAATGCTCCTGGGTTCCATCTTCATTATCATACCAAAAAAAAATCCTGGTTTTGGGATTTCCTTGGTATAATCACAGGTGAAAGTCAAAATGCACAGAAAATTAAGATCCTGGATGTAGCTAGGGTACAAGCATCAAAGCAAGGCATGTAACAAACTAATCCCTCATTATTTCATGCAATTCTCCCAGTTTTATATGCCCACTCTAAGAGCTACATCTCAAATACACTCTCTACCTGAAAACCCCTTCCCTCTATCTGACATTTTGCGCCTCCCTTAAGACTTTTACTAAGAAGCCCTTGCTTTTCCCTGTCTCTTTATCTCTGTACTGAGTCTTCCTCTTCTGGTCTAAGGTACCAGCATCCCATATTTCCATATGAACGTGCACATCATCTGATACTTTAGCCATTGTTTCTGGCCTCTTCTGTTGGTTTCCCAACTCCATGAGAGCAGAATAAGGGCAGAATATCACAGCTTGTCTTTGTATCCCCATTGCTCTCTGTGATTCTGACACCCTTTCAGTTGCTTGAACAATTAACATTGACTCCCAAATACCCAAGCCATTATCCTAGAATGAGGTCAGCCAAAGAAAGACAAGTGTGGACTTCCTTAACAAACCCTGTACATAGGGAAAGACTACAAAACATACCTCTAAACCAAAGACAGCAGTTTTGGGTGTTAGAGAAAGCATTAGCAAACCACCATGGCATACATCTGTAATCCCAATACTTGGGAGACTGAGATAGAAGGATCATGGATTCGAGGCCAGCCTCAGAAACTTAGCAAGACCCTCAGCAACTTAGCAAGATACTGTTTCAGAATAAAAAAAAATAAAAATAAAAAGTTCTGGGTATGTAGCTCTGAGGTAGAATGCCCCCGAGTTCAATCCTCAGTACCAAAAAGAAAAGAAACCACTAGCAGAAAAACATGAATCTCAAACTCTAAAATATGAAATGAGGCAATCCTTGTTCTCTTTTTACATTCTCAGTCCTTCTTATTTTTTGAGACAGGGTCTTACTAATTGTCAAGGCTGTCCTCAAACTTGCAACCCTCCTGCCTTAGCCTCCTGAGTAGCTGGGATTACAAACATGTGCCAAGAGGCAAGCCTTTTCAAATAAATGGCTTGGGCTAGATAGAAAGTGAGAAGAAATGACACAAACCATTTGCAAACTCTTCAAGTAACCAGCACCAGAAAAAAAGAAAGAAGCCAAGTGCAGTGGTGGTGCACACCTGAAATACCAGCCACTAATCTCAGCAACTCAGAAGCCTGAGGCAGGAGGATGGCAAACTCAAAGCTAGCCTAGGCAACTTAGTGAGTGAGAACCTTTCTCAAAATTAAAAAATAAATAAATAAAAGGTCTGTGGATATAGCCTGGTAGCAGAGTGCCCTGAGTTCAATCTGCAATACCATGAAAAGAAAATAGAAGGAAAAGGAATAAAAGAAGAGAATACTGAGCGGGTATAGAACAGTTCAAAAAAGCCTAAGAACTCCTGGCCAAAAAAAACAAAAAGTGAGCTAAATTAAAGGCTACATCAAAATATCTACTTCAAAGGAAATATTAAAAAAAGTGATGCTGTGGATATTCTTAGCATGTGTGGAGGGGGAAAGTGGACAATAGTATTCTATACAAGCACAAACTAATAACTTTACACCCAGAAGGACCTGAAAGAATGCCCATCCCAGCATCAAGGCAAGCAAAAATTTAACATGGCTAAAGGTTTCCTAAAAAGAACTGAGCATCCAGCTGGGCTTGGTGGCGCATGCCTGCAATCCCAGTACTTGGGAGGCTGAAACAGGAGGATCACAGGTTCGTGGCCAGCTTCAGCTACTTAGTGAAGTCCTCTGCAACTTAATGAGACCCTGTTTCAAAATAAAGAATTAAAAATAGGGCTGGAGGTGTAACTCAAAGGTAGAATGACCCGAGGTTCACTCCCAGTACCATTAAATAAATAAATAGATTTTTAAAATGCAATAGTGCTAGGTAGGCATGGTGGCACGTGCCTATAATCTCAGTACTTAGGACATTGAGACAGGAGGATCGTAGGTTCAAGACCAGCCTCAGAACTGTAGCAAGATTCTCAGCAACCTAGTGAGAGAGACCCTATTTCAAAACAAAATATAAAAAATGGACTGGGGGTATAACTTGGAGGTAGAAAGCCTCTGGGTTTATATAGCATAAATGCTGAAAAGTATTAAAACTAAATCTAAAACATGATATTTAGAAAAACAAAAGAATAATGTAAATTTAATGTTGATATTTCATGAAACATTTCATTAAAACACTATCTCCAGCAGATTAAAGGTGTCTTGGGGAAAAACAGCAAAGAGTTTTGAGTTTAAATATGGAAGAGAGCTAAGACTGCTTAAAAAAAAATTAATTCAGTTATAAATAGAAATGACATTCCTATGTAAGGTTAACAGAACAGTGAAGGGTAAAAAGAAAAAGAGTCTTTGGAAAAATTAAGGATAATTTCTATAAAAAACAATGAAAAGAGTACCACAGATGACAATCAATCAAGGAAGCAATTGAAAAAAATTAATGATATGAGGGAAGAATATTTTACTTTGCAAAGATTGTGACCTTTTTTTTTTTCTTTTAGCATTTCATTTCATGGCACACCCCTGCTTAAAACCTTCAGTAGTTTCCCAGGAGACTTAAGACAAGTTCAAAAACCCAGAAGATGGCCTACTAAGCCCTTTCAAGTCTAGGCCTCTGCCTACTTCTTTTTTTTAAAAAAGAATTTTATTGGTGCATTGTAAATATACATCATATGAGATTCAAAATGATACATTCATATATACAGAGAACAGCTCTTGGTGTGCTTCCTTCCATATCCCACCCACCTCTGCCTACTTCTTCTTCATTGCCTACTTCCCTACTTACCAGTCATCTTGGACTTCATCCAGTTCTTTAAAAGGTTCTGTTCTTCAAAAGTTTCTACCTCCCTCACCTTGCCTCAGAACATTTGCACCTTCTGTCTGGAAAACTTATTTCCCCAACTAGACAAGTCCTTCTTATCCTTCAAGCCTCACTTAAATATTACTTCTCAGGGCGGCCTTCCAACCAACTCTACGAGGCCAGATTCTTTACGTTGACCCTGTTACATGCTCCTATAGTGTTCTCTACTTGTCTTCATCCTCTATCTCAAGACTATAAATTCTTTGAGGACAGCGCCTACTTTTGTTTTATTTCTTAATTGATACAGCCTTTAACATAGTCTGGCACACAGTAGATACTCATTAAGTATTTGTTAAATAAATAAAGGACAGATGCTAGCTGGGCATGGTGGCACACACCTGTAATTGTAATACTTGGGAGGCTGAGACAGTAGGATCTCAGATTCGAGACCAGCCTCAGCAATGTAGCAAAACTCTCAGTAACCTAGCAAGCCCCTGTTTCAAAACAAAAATAAAAAATAAAAAAGGGCTGGGGTATAGCACAGAGGCAGAATGCATTTGAGTTCCGTCTCCAGACCCTTAGGATATAAGACAAGTTATTTTAGAAAGAAATGCTTGATAAAGTATGAGATACCAATTTTCACAAAATTAGCTTTAGTATACCTCAACCATTTTCAATAATTACACTGAAGATCAAACTTCTTTTCATGTGCATTGCTCAACTTGAATTTAGTGGTAATAGTAATAATAACAATTACTAGTACTTGAAGTTAATATGTCCCATAAGAGGCTGACAAACCAAAGTAGAAAGTCTGGGTATGTGAATAAATTATAGGATATGTGACGTCTGAACCAGTCCTGGTAATCTCTGAAGGGTTCTACTCATTAGGAAACTACTTTGTACAATTGGTCAATGTCAGGGTAACTGGACAAATAAAAGTCAGTATGTTGTTCTTTGACTATTATTATCACCATTTGAATCTACCATATCTTTCTCACATGGGTGCATGTGCACTTTTAATCTGATTATCACAATACAATCTCATACTGAGAATAACCTAACCTTTAGGCACAATACAAAATGTAAAACTGCAACCTACCTAAAATAATTTAAGACAATCTTTAAAAAGAACGTAATGTGCCAGATGCAGTGGTGCAAGCTTGTAATCCTAGTACTTGGGAGGCTAAGACAGGAGGAGTGCAGGTTCACAGCCAGCCTCAGTAATCTCTTGAGGCCCTCTGCAACTTAATAAGACCACGTTTCAACACAAAATAGGCTGGGGGGTGTAGCTCAGAGGTAGAATGCCTCTGGGTTCAATCACCAGTAAAACACACACACACACACACACACACACACACACAAATGTGTATGTTAACTTCCATAAACCAAAGTTGTTCTTACAATAAAAATCATAAGCCAGGCAAAATGGTGCATGGCTGTAATTCTAGTACTTAAGAAGCTGAGACAGGAAGATTGCAGGTTTGAGGCCAGCTTTAGCAATTTAGTGAGGCCCTCAGCAATTTATAAAGACCCTTTTTCAAAAAATACAAAGTAAAATAGGGCTGGGGTATAGCTCAAATCAGAAATAGAATATCCCTGGGTTCAATCTCTAGTACTAAAAAAAAAAATCCCCCAAACTAAAAAAAGGTAATATTTTCAGAAAGTACTCTATATGTTACTATTTGATATCAGGCCTCTCATACAGCCATGGCTGTTAAACAGTCAAAAAAAAGTCTATTCCAAACTAGTAATGATTGAATTGACAGTAAACTACTAATATCAAATCACTGCTGTGTGTCTAATCTGTTTGTTATTAAAAATCCAGACACAACCTGACACACAAAGAGTTATTGATTTACCTGCCCGGTGCTTGTAAGGGTCACTTTCCATAGAGAAATGTTCACCTAAAGCAATGGGAAACAGTTTGCAAAACATTTTACTTCCAACCAAACCCCCACATTCCTCTATCATGGGTACCCAAAAAATAACATTCTCCAGTTCTCCTATGAGCAGTGCCTATCTATATAAGCTACACACTAAAGAAAGAGGACCTCAGAAAGTGGCAGTGACCAGACTGTGCTGTCCTTTATCATACTCTACATTCTCAAATTGATTTTGACTCCCCCGCCCACTCTAGAAGGTATTAAGAAGAAAATGATACGAGGAGGAAAGCCCTTTCTACATCCCATACAACCCAGTCTAAAGCAAAACAGAAAGTAGAGAATGTATTCCAATAGCTGACATTGATGGAGCATGTACAGTAGAAGTGGATCTGCCAAGGGAGATCAGAGTTCAAATAATAAAATATACATGCTTATAATCCCAGTACTTGGAAGGCTGAGGCAGGAATATTGCAGGTTCGTGGCTAGCCTCAGCTACTTAGTAAGGCCCTTCGCAACTTAGTGAGACCCTGTTTCAAAATAAAGAATAAAAAAATAGGGCTGGGAGTGTAGCTCGGAGGTGGAATGCCCCTGGGTTCAATCCCCAGGACCACAAAATAATAATGATAATAATAATAATAATAATAACAACAACAACACACACACAATTCAGGGGATTGTGCTATAATCCAAGCTACACCATTAACCCTTTTTTTAAATTTTGAAACAAGGGCTCACTAAATTGCTGAGGCTAACTTCAAACCTGCAATCCTCCTGTCTCAGCCTCCCAAGTACTGGGATTATAGGTGCATGCCACCACATCTGATGCCAATGGGAAGATGTTTTGATGTTTTTTAAAGATATATTTGAAGATCTACATGACTTTATCAGTGTTAGATGACTAAAGGATGTAGGTAAAGCAAATAAATAAGGTTACAAAAACTTTGTGAGGGCAGGAGAGATTTTGGGGGTAGTGATGGAAATGTAAAACTGGACTGTAGTAGTAGTTCTACAAGTTCATAAATTTAATAAAGAGTCATTGACTGTGGTACACTTAAAATGGGTGAATTTTATGATATGTAAATTACACCTTGATAAAGCTCCAAAAACATACTGGAAAACTGTACCTGGTAAAGAAATAAGCAAAAACATGTACAGGCTCCATCTCTGTAGAATACTCATCCTGCATTCAGCAAGATGATTTCTGGGCCTAAGGCTCTACAGTATTTGCCACTACTACTACTTTTCAAATGTAATAAGTGTCAAAAGCAATTTTCATTGATTATAGAGAAAGAGGCTAAGTCCTCTTCTTCCCTAACATGGACCTCTGAGTGTTCTTTTTGGCTAAGTGTTCTGCTCTCTTAATGATGGGTCTTGTACAAAACAAAAACAAAAAAATCAACCACAAGAGGCTTTAAGTAGCAAAAAATTCTTATGTCTCTCTCTATGCCTCTATATACGCGCCTGCCTCTCCCTCCCTCCCCCCCCCTTTCTCTCTCTCTGATGGGGATCAAGCTCAGGACCTTACTCTACCAGTGAACTACATCCCTATCCCTGAAAATTCTACTTCCAAGTAGAAAAAAATACTTTGTGTATATGATACTAGGGATTGAACCCAGGGGGCATTCTCCCTCCAAGTTATACCCTGAGCCCTCTTTTATTTTTTCTTTTGAAACACAATCTTGCTAAGGGCCTCACTAAATTGCTGAGACTAGACTCAAACCTGTGATTCTCTGTCTCAGTCTCCCAAGTACTGGGATTACAGGCATGCACAACCACACCTGACTTAGAAAAAATTTTATCAGAGTCCAAGCTCCTTGCATTAATAAACAACAATAACATATCTCTGTAGATTTCACCTCCAGATTTTATTTTATTGAAGTCATTATAATTACAGAAGAGATGCCTGTCTGACAATTGTAATGGCTGCCATTTAACTTCAAGAGTACATCTAAGCCACAAAATTGAATTCCAAGAGTATTTTCATAGTCTTTATTAGTGTAACAAATTTAATCAACGTCAGTCAAAAGTTATAATGGAACAAGCAGAAACATGAAATGCCAAGTGGTTAATTAGAAACAGTTACCTCATTTGGGGCATCAATGATCATGTACAACCTTTATTTATGAGGAAAGAGACCTAATAACTCAGCTGAGAGTGGTGGCACACACCTAAAATCCCAGCACTTGAGAGGCTGAGACAGGAAGACTACAGGTTTGAGGACAGCCTCAGCAATGTAGGGAGACTCTCAGCAATCTAGTGAAACCCTGTTTCAAGACAAAAAATTAAAATAATGGGCTGAGGTATAGCTTGAAGGTAGAATGGATGCCTCTGGGTTCAATTCCCAATATTACACACAAAAGAAAAAGAATAACCCTGTGTTATAAAAGTCTGCACTTCCACTTATCCTATCCAAAAGTCCTAATGTCCAGCTCCCCAAGTCACTAAAGGTCAGGCAGCTTTGCCAACGTAGTCCATCAAATTCAGGAAGCATATGTATACCTCCAGTACCTCCCCATGATAGGTATGATGTACAGCAGGAACTCAAAACATGCTTCGGGAATCAGATTCCTAAAGAGAAGCAGAAAACAAGGTTTTGAAGAGCACAAATTCAAGTCAGACCGGTTTGGATGGCAAGTCTGTTTCTTCTGCTCACTTGCTGGCTAATCTGTATGGATAATTTCTCTGAGACTATTTGGCATATAAATGAGAAATAAGAAAAATGCCTACCTCATAGAGATACTGTGAGAACACACACACACATATACATATATTTATGTGAATAAATAACAGAACCTGATAATAAGTAAAGCTCAATAAATGTAATAATATAAGAATCATAGAGTTGGGTATGGTGGCACATGCCTTTGTAAATCCAGCTATTCAGGAGGCTGAGGCAGGAAGATTGTAAGCTCCAGGCCAGCCCCAGCTATTGAGACCCTGTCTTATAATAAAAAATAAAACAAGCAGGGATTTTAGGTCAGTGGTAGAGCGCCCATGTGTTCAATACCCAGTACTACAAAAAAGAATTTAAAAAAATATATAGAAAAGAATATACAAAAGAGAGACCATATTTAAAACTTGACCTTGATTAGAACTATCTCAAACACAAATTTTCTAATAGTTTAATTTGATGTATTGACAATCAGTTTCAAGGACCCAAACGGGATTTTTCTGTTGAATCCCACATCTGAAATATTTAACTGCTATTCATCTCTTTCGGTAGAAGATTCCTATCCTCAGCTTTCATATTTACTGATACAACTGCCCCCAAGTTTTTATCTCAATGAAGGAATGTACAAACACAATCAGAAATGAGGCCAGATCTTTGAATAATTCAGTTGTCCATGTACTGCTCTATATAAAGGGAACATTCTAAACAGTATACAAAATTAAAATTCAAACACTACAATCATACATTGCCAACAAAAATCTTCCTAATATTGAGTTTAAGATTGAAAGAAGCCAGCTGGGTGTGGTGGCTTACACCTATAATCCCAGTACTTGGGAGGCTGAGACAGGAAGAATGCAGATTCAAGGATAGTTTCAGCAACTTATTGAAACCCTGTTTCAAAATTTTAAAAAAGGGGCTGGTAATGTAATCTGAAAGTGGAATTCTCATGGGTTCAATCCCCAGCACCCCCTCCCCACCCACCCACACACACAAGATTGAAAGCAGCCAGACATGGTGGCACATGCCTGTAATCCTAGTACTTAGGAGGCTGAGATGGGAGGATCTCAGGTTTGAAGCCAACCTCAGCAATTTAGTGAGGCCCCCAGCAACTTAACGAGACCCTATTTCAAAATAAAAAAAGGCTGGGGTGTAGCTCGGAAGTAGAATGTCTCTGGGTTAAATACCAGTATGACAATAATAATAATTTAAAAAAAAGATTGAAAGCAAAATGGAAAAGCCTCCAAACAGAATGTTTTAATACAGTCTTTTTTTCCTAGTGCTGGAGATTGAACCCAGGACCATGTGCTCTACTACTGAGCTACCTCCCCAGCCCTAAATGTAGTCTTTTAGTTGCATTATTTTCCTAAATTGAAATATGTGGTCCAACTGACACCATCATTAGATGATAAGGAACTTTTGAGATTCTACTTCCTCCCTCTGTCAAGAAATTTGATGTTGCCAAATTATTTGATACTGCTAAAAATAAAACTTTAAAATCTAAAATCACTTAAATCTGAGTAAACAGCCTTTTCTACTTACAAAGCAACTTAATAATTCAATTTTTTGCTGTCTGGTACCAAAGCTAGGGGCTTATATAAAAGATTTATCTTAGCCAGGCATGATGGTGCATGCCTGTATTCCCAGTATTTGGCAGTCTGAGACAGGAGGATCACAGGTTTGAGGCCAGCCTCAGCAACTTAGAAAGAACATCAGCCACTTAGCAAAACCTTGTTTCCAAATAAAAAATAAAATAAGACTGGGGGTGTAGCTCAGAAGTAGAATACCCCTGTGTTCAATCCCCAGTGCCAAAAAAAAAAGTATTTCCTTCACTTCACATTTTGGATCTAGGCATGTGGATTCATTTGTTCTTAAATACCTCATTATTATTTGACCTCAATTTATTACATAAAAAGTCAAATCCCCACAACTATCTGCCAAAAATAAAGTGGTATATTAGCAGACCTTCTAACATCTAGAAGAAATAAAGAAGATAACCACCAAAGTTATCAAAATGCAAGGAGAGAACAGGCAAAATTTTAGCCATCATACTGAAGAAAACTTACTTTCCCTGCCCATTTCTTAACAAATGTCCTATAGTCAATTTCACAGATATAGCTGAATTTTCTGTTACAAAGCAAATTGAAACGTAAATCATAATGAAAGGTTGACTTTCTGCAAGAGAAGTTACTGTCATTTCCAACAATGCAACTATTGTTGAGAGTCTTTCATAGATTCTTGGCAACAGTGGTGAAACAGGGCTGGGGGGGGGGGACTACTTAAAGGAATCTTACCACCTCTGCATTTCAGTTTGCAATGTAAGAATACTGCACCTTCAATACAGAAATGTCATGTAAAATCTGGTTCTCTTTAAATGAAGCTGCATTATTCCCATATGGCATATTTAGAACAGCATACATCTGATTACCAGTCAACCTTTTATTACTCATCTATGTGAGATAGTCCTGCAATTTCTCTCAATGGAAACCTTTCCTTCTTAAACCCCAGAGTACACAGTAGATGCCACACTCTGATTTAAATACTCCAAGAACATTACAATTAAAATAATGACAGATTTATAGAATTTGCATAAGTAAAAATTTAAAAACCCAGTATAAGGTGGTAAAAAAAAAAAATCCCTACCGCAAGCCCCTAAATCATGAATAAATCATAAGAGTGAGCAGAGGGAAAAGTGATGCTCTCTGGAGAAAGAATGTTATTTCTAATTATTTTTTTATTGCTGCATTGTAATCATACATCTTTGTTGGGTACAAGCTGGTAAAGGCATACATGCACACATCTCTCATTTAACCCTTCCCCAATTCCCGCCCCACTCCCTCTTACTCCCTCCTTCTCGAGTTCAGTTTAGTGATTGACTTTGATATGTTTTAACATAACAATTTTTTATAAAATTAGGCTTAAGAAATACACTAAATAAACAAAACTAGGATATTAAATTGTTTTCATGTGTACATGAATATCAAATTAACCGTTGCATTGATTATGTTGAAAAGGCAAGAGAATTCAAAGGGACTTGCTTGATACCCTTTACAACTGAAGACTCTCTCCAGTTACTCTAAAATGTCAGATTATTTAACACTCTTGGAATGGTTAACTTTATTTAGTATGTCTCTTTGAGAGTCCTATTATTTAATAGAGAAGAATGGAATTTTTTTTCCTAATTAGGTTTCCTTGTACTTGTGAAATGCTCAGCATACACAGTGCTGGCAGCTTTAGTCCTACAGTTTCTCTCTTCTGGCTCCTTCTCCCCTCACCCATCCTCACCCCCTAAAAAAAAAAAAAAAAAAAAAGATTTCCTTCCCAAATGTTCTCTTCTCTGCATTTGTCAACAGAAACACCCACTGGTGGTGTCAAACTGGTAATACTGCTGCAGGCTTCCTTACTCAGGTTCCAGTGTCAACGCGAAAATGCTCGAACCTAAAATAGTACTTTTAATAAAGAAAATAAAAGGCTTACCAGGTACTTAAATGCCATAGTCTCAAAAAGAGGCACACCTTTTAAAATGTATTACTAATAAACCCTAATTGGGTTGTTAAAAAGATCATACTGTCCCCTTCAACACCAAACATGCAGAGACAAATACAGCCTCTTCACGGTTTATGAATAAAATATTTTAAAACACTGAAAGGAATTAAAAACAAATTTACATCTAGATGTCGTTCACAAGTAATTCCGAATCGTCTCGGTAAGGATGTCTTTTTTGTAACCCTACAGCAAAAAAGGAGCAACTGGATATGTTCCAGCAGATGTTACCTAAAACGATAATCCTACATCCTATACATATTTATGTCTCCTGTTTCAGTCAAATGCTCTCAGACAAATTAATTTGTGTCATCCTTTGCATTAACTACATAACCATTAGGTTCAAACAAACCTAATTCAGATGCACGGAAAGAAATTACTGTGTCAACAATACTTTCCAAAATCAGCTTAAATTTCAGCTAATTAAAATAAATTGTGTTAACAGAATACTGATCGGCAACTACTTAAATATCACAGCATCCGTCCGATCTCTCTACAGAGACAGTAAGGTCAAGCTTTTCTTATTCTGGCATCTGTGCTCTTAACACTCAAGTGAAGCGAAAAACAAAACCCTCAAGGAAGATCTGCCTTTACACTGAAATATGTTCCGGTTATTTTTTACCCCAACGTGGGCACAAAACGTTGTCACTGCGAAAAGGACCTGTTCGTTCTGGGAGACGGTTCCAAACCCCAGAATTCAATTTCTATCAGGGTCCAAAGGATACGATGGTCTTAGAAGGGAAAAAATTCCTGCTTCCCCCAACCATGCCAGACTTGAACTTCACAGCAATGCCTGAAACTTGTTCCGGGAAGACTGCAGGAGCAGCGGGGCTGCCGACAGGTCGCTCGCCCACCCTCTCGGGCAACCAAGGTCAGAAAGACCGGAGCCGCAACTCGCAGACCCCGGTATGTCCCGGGCTCTCTCGGAACTTGGGGCTGAGGACTCCTGCCCTGAGGCCCCTCCTCAGCGCCGGCAGAAAGGGGCTT
This sequence comes from Graphiurus murinus, assembly GCA_004027655.1. Classification (NCBI taxonomy): domain Eukaryota; kingdom Metazoa; phylum Chordata; class Mammalia; order Rodentia; family Gliridae; genus Graphiurus; species Graphiurus murinus. Next base: position 51,602 of record PVLC010003773.1, read on the forward strand.
CCCTCGCCGCAAGCCCGGGGGAGCTCGCGCCGCGGGGGCGGCGGGGCGGGGACACCGCAGACCCGCCGCTGAGCGGAGCCCCACGGGCGGCCTCGACCCGCTGCCCCTCTTTCACACCCGATCACCTCCATACATCCCAAACACAGCTCCAATCCCACTGGGGAAGCCCTTCCAGAGGCGCAATAGGTCGCCCAGGAAGAGCCACTCCAGGTTGGGACGCCCTCGCAGCTTCGCCCGGTTCTGGAGGGACCGGCGCCGCCACCCCTTCTCTCGCCCGCCCGAGGGGATCGGGTGGGTCCCCTCTCAAGAGAGAAGCTGAGTAGACACAGGGACAATGTGAGAGTAAGAAGGACTGGCGGGCGGGCGCGATTACTCACCCCGCCGAGTCCCTCACCACCAACCAGGGACCCCACAGCTCCAGAGGCCGCCGTCGACGCTTTACCTTCCCCAGCGGCAGAGACAACTAGTCGAAACCTCCAGCCCCGCCCTCTTGTCCAAGAGAACGCGCAGCCTAAATTGCTAACTGCCCCGCCCCGGCCTGCCCACTAAGACCAATAGGAAAGCTCCTCAGGTCCCGCCAGGTCCCGCCTCAGCCCAGCCCACTCCTCGTAGGAGCCAATGCGGAGGGAGCGCTCGTCCCCGGGCTCGGGATTGCGCGCCCCGCCCGCGCCGCTCGTTCTCGAATTCCCAATGTCTAAGAAAGCAGAGTTCTTGTACAGGCTCATGTGAGCGCGCACGCGCGCGCCGCGCCTCCTCCTGGTGCACCAGGTTTGGTTGCCCCGCCAGGCCCTAGCAACCTGGGCTGGGAGGCTGGGAGGGGCGGGGCCCGAGCCCGGAGCTGCGGCGGGAGGGGGGTGTAGGGGGGGGAGATCGTGACTGAGAAAAGGGTGGCTACGGGGGTGGGGGGGGGGGGGGGGGCCCCGGAATCCGCTTGTCACTGCGGAAAAAAAAAAAAAAAAAAGGGGGAATCCTCCCTGCAGCGCAGCTATCCTGGACTGCCTCTGGAGGAACCCGGGCAGTTTGGGATTGCGGGGGATTGGGGGAGAGGAGGGACTGAGAAGAAGGGGAAAGCACATTTAGGAAGGGAGCCGAAGCACTGATTTGAAAATAAAGGATGGTTTATCTCTGTCGCTGGTAAAAATGATATCGAAGTCCATTGCTGCCGCTGCTGACTAACTATTGGAGCTGCGCGTGCATACACACACTTATACACACACGCACACCTTCACCCGAACACTCATACAGCAAGCTGCGATCCCTTGGGTGACTTAGGAGCAAAGAACTAGCAGCCTGATGATTCCTTACACAGCAGCTGGGCTCAGGCAAACGGCTGCTGCAGTAGCAGTAGCAGCAGCAGCAGCAACTCACAGCCCTACTTCGGTCCGATGCTTTCCGTGCAAGATTCCCCAGCTGACAAAAAAGCAATGAAGTCATCGCCCCGGCCAGTAGAAATCTAAAGATCTTACTACCCACCATGGATCAGATTTCCAGTGAGGAAGAAGAGGTAGTGAAATGCTGAAATGGAAGGAGATACATTTCCAGTGCCACTTTTCGGAAATTTAAAAATATACATATATATACATTTTAAAAGACATTACAGACAAGTCTATGTAAAGCTGTGGCATGATTTCTGCTTTAAAAAGCAGAGAAAAAATAGGGCGTTTTCTAGTTTGCCGAAAAAAAAAAAAAACACAGAAAATAGTGTGTGAGGTCTTAGCAGCCAGCAAATTAGAAATATGCAGTATTATAATAGGAAATAGATATCTTGGATAAAATCCATTTAATCTATTCCTCTCTTGAATCTGGTAATGATATAGAGTAATATGCTGGGTTTGGCCACTCCTTGCCAGTAAGGTTTTCTTTTTCGTAACACGGTGAATATGTGATGAGGAAATGAATGTACCTGCTTTCTCTTCAGCTTTTCAGGAAGCATATTAGACAATTTTAGATGTAGGAGTAATGAATTAGCAGTGAGGGAAAATGGAGGCAGAGACAACAGCAGAGAGCTTTGCAGAGGCTCATCCCTATGCAAAGTAACATTGATGACCTCGAGCTTCACCCACGTGGAGCAAGAATTCCTTAGACAATCATTCCACTTTCAGCACTATCAATGCCCTTTATTCTAGAAATGTGAGCAGCTGCATCTTTCCTTTTCTTCTTTCTTTGTTTCTTTCTTTCTTTTTTGCGGGCAGGGGGTACTGGGGATTGAACCCAGGGGCATTCTACCTCCAAATCCCAGCCCCAGCCTCATTTTTTAAACAGGGTCTCACTAAACTGCTGAGCCTGGCCTTGAACCCATGATCCTCCTGTCTCCGCCTCCCAAGTACTGAGATTACAGGTTGGCAAGACCACGCCCAGCCTTCTTTTTTTTTTGGGGGGGGGGCAGGATACTGGGATTGAACCCAGGGGCGTTCTACAACTCTGAGCTATACCCCTAGCCATTTTTTATTTCTTATTATGAAACAGGGTCTCACTAAGTTGCTGAAGGTCTTGCTAAAATTGCTGAGACTGACCTCAAACCTGTGAGCTTCCTATCTCAGCCTCCCAAATACAGGGATTACAGTCAAGTGCCACCAGGCCTGGCTCAACAGCATTACCTTTGAGTCAAATGAAGAATGGTTTATCTGTATAGATTCAGAACAAGATAATTGAATAGATTCATCAATTGAATGTCCATTGACATTAGTCCAATGTAATTTTAAGCAGCAATATTAGATGTTTTATAATGTGTCATCTCATATGTACAAATATACCCTTCTGCGTAGGGGCATTTGCTTTGATCTGGTTTTCAGTAATGGTGAAGGGTTTCTTGGAGCCACATCCAGTTCAGTTAATTCCTCTTTTGGGCAAAAACTAAACATTTTAGAAGGTTAATAAGAGTTTCAAAATGCCATGCTGCCCTTTAGCTGAGCTCTTTTCTTATGTGCAAAGGACACTAATCCTGCCAGACACAGTGCCACATGCCTGAATCCCAGTACTTGGGAGACCGAGACAGGAGAATCTCAGATTTGAAGCCAGTGTGGGGTAACTTAACAAGATCTTGATTCAAAATAAAATAAAATAGGGCTGGGGGTGTAGCACAGAAGTAGAACACCCCTGAGTTCAATCCCCAGTAATACACACACACACACACACACACACACACACACACACACACACACACAAGAACACACTAATCCTTACCACTAAAGGAATGCCTTCTATATACTAAAATTTCTACATTCGTTTAGGGCTACCAGGTAAAATACTGAACACCTTGTTAATTTAAATCTCAGCTGGGTGCAGTGGCACACGCCTGTAATCCCAGTACTTGGGGGAGACTGAGATAAGAGGATCACAAGTTAGAGGTCATCCTCAGCAATTTGGTGAGAACTTGTTTCAAAATAAATAATAAAATAAAATAAAATAAAAAGGGCTGGGAATGTAGCTCGGATGTAGAATGCCCTTAGGTTGAATACCCAGTACCATAAAAAAAAAAGAATTTCAGATAAAAATTGAATAATTTTAATATATGTATGTATTTTTACCCTGGTTACATATAGGACAAAGCTAGAAGACTAAATAAGCCTTTTAATCATTGTCCAAACAGTATTTATAAAGTGCCTCTGAGCCTAGAGATCTTAATGCAATCAGAATTATAGGAAAAATGCTTAAGAACCAAGCCAATGTGTAAATTTGTAGTATTTGTAGAAAGAAGTGAGCATGCTTATACTAAAAAAAAAAATTGCTCTTTATCTGAAATTCAAATTTAATTGTATATCCTCTAACTGTCTTTTTCTCTTTTTTTCCTTTTTTGTTTTTGTTGTTGTTGTTTATTTTTAATACTGAGAATTGAACCTAGGGGCATTCTACCTTCGAGCTACACCCCCAGCCCTTTTGTTTTTGTTTGGAAACAGGGTCTCACTAAGTTGCTGAGAGTCTCACTATTTTGCTGAGGCTGGTCTTGAACCTGTGATCCTCCTGTCTCGGTCTGCCAAGTACTGGGATTACAGGCTTGTGCCACTACACCAGGCACATCCTCTATTTTTATTTGCTAAATGTGAGGATCAGTGATAGTGTTACACACACTATCATTGATCCTCAGCATCTATTTGCTCCTTCTCCTTTTTTTTTTTTTTTTTTTTTTTTTTTGCAATACTGGGGATTGAACTCAGGGACATTCTACTTCGAGCTACACCCCCAGCCCTATTTTTTATTCTTTATTTTGAAGCAGGGAGGGTCTCACTAAGTTGTGGAGTGCCTCACTAAGTAGCTGAGGCTGGCTGCAAACCTGGATCCTCCGGTCTCAGCCTCCCAAATGCTGGGATTACAAGTGTGCACCACCACGCCCCGGCTCTCCTTCTCCTTCCTAATAGAACCCCTACTGTGTTCAGTTATTCAGCTGCTCCACACTGCCAGAGACTGAGTCTCAATTGGTCTCAGTCAATGGATTTACCATCCCACAGTGAGAGAGAGAGAGAGAGAGAGAGAGAGAGAGAGAGAGAGAGAGAGAGAGAATTTCCCGTATCGGTCCTGCTAAATGAACAAGGAAGCAAGTTCCCTGGTTGCCACTGGCAGATACTTTGTGGCCAAGAGGAAAACCAATCTTGGGTCAAAGCCTACACACTAAGTAATGCAGAGTTGAAAAATAGAAAGAAATTCATTACTTGAGAGGCTGAGACAGGAGGATCGCCACTTTGAGGCCTGCCTCAGCAACTTAGTGAGACCCTGTCTCAAAATAAAAAATAAAAAGGGCTGGGCCTCAGTGGTAGAGCACTCCTGGGTTCCATTTCTAGTACCAAGACAAAAAAAAGAAACAACAAAATCTGGATTCTCAATAATACCATTCAGTTGCCTAATTAAATATATTCTGCCTTTTCCTTTTGTTTAAGACAGTTTGAGTCAGAGTTCCTAATAGATGCCACAGAAGCATTCTGCTACAGATGTCAGAACCCATGAGTACTACTCATTGTGGTTCTCAATAATAAATAAACAAGTGGCAATCAAGATGTAAGACATTTTTATCCTGGATATATGTGGGACAAGTCTAGAAGACTAAATAAGCCTTCTATTCATTGACTGTCTAAAAGCATTTATGAAATGCCCATCTGGGCCTAAACTTCAAACTGCAATCAGGATCTGGAAGAAAAGCTTAAGAATTAAATCAATGTGTAAATGAATAGTGTTGCAGGAAGAGGTAAGCACTAGCAATTCCTTGGTCTTGCTCATAGCTTAAATCAGACTGTCAGATCTTACATGTTTTCATTAAAGTTTATACTACTTGGGGAAATGTCATTTGAGAAATTCCAGTCCAGTACCTCATTTTAAACTTTTAAAAGCCTTTATCGCTTAAGTACTAAGTTTAACCATGAATGGTATGGAAATCACAAGTATGTTGGCCTCAACACTTTCACTGATTTTCATCTGCACATTGAACAAACCTTACATTATAGTCATATCTTTTTAAAAATTTCCAAGACATTGCTTCTTTTTGTTTGGGGTACTGGGGATTGGTCCCAAGGGCATTCTATATCCAAGCCACGCCCTGCACAACCCTTCTTATTTTTTCTTTTGAAACAGAGTCTCACTAAGTTGCTGAGGCTGGCCTCAAATCTTTGATCCTCCTGTCTCTACCTCCCAAGTACTGGAATTATAGGCATGCAAAACCGTGCTGCACTAAAATATTGTTTTCTTGACCAAATGAGCTGTATGCCTGAGCAATACAATGACTACCACAGTCATAGACAATGAAAGATAGCAAAGTACCTATAAATAGTAATTAAACCCTAATGTCTTTTAGGAGTATGGTAGCAGAAGTAAATGCAACATTTTCATCTGTTCTATGATAAAAACAAAAAAAGAATATGAAAGGGAGGGAAGGAAGGGAGGGAGGGAGGGAGGGAGGAAGGAAGGAAGGAAGGAAGGAAGGAAGGAAGGAAAGAAGGAGGGAGGGAGGGAGGGAAGGAGGAAGGAAGATGCCAGTCTCAAACACCCAAAAAAGAAGACCACAGCAGCGCAGGATGCCATGTGAATGTGGTCTGTCACTATGGCAGTACAGCTTAGTAACTAAGCCATGGACTCAGGAGCCAGATGCCTTGGTTCCAATGTCAGCTCTAGTTATGTCCTTGGGTAAATTGTTCCACTTCTCTGTGCCTCAGTTTCCTCCTCTGTAAAATGGGATGTGGGAGATAATAATTGTGCTTACCTCAAGAGTTTAAGGGAGTGACTGTGAAAGACCTAAAAAAAACCTGGCCCATAGTGAGGACTTTATAAGAATTAGATGTTACTGAACAAGCTCAATTCCATGGGGGATAAAAACTTGAGGCAGTTTTTTTTTCCTCCCATCACTACTTTGAAACATATTTTTGTGGCAGATTTGCCTTTCAAGTCTCTTCACCTCTTGCATAATTTCTCTGAATTTTAGGGCTTTTCAGCTATTAAAAATCAATCCAAAGCCGGGCGTGGTGGCGCACGCTTGTAATCCCAGCATGCGGGAGGCTGAGACCGGAGGATCCGGGTTCGCAACCAGCCTCAGCTACCTAGTGAGGCACTCCGCAACTTAGTGAGACCCGGTTTCAAAATAAAGAATAAAAAATAGGACTGGGGGTGTAACTCGGAGGTAGAATGCCCCTGGGTTCAATCCCCAGTACCGCAAAAAAAAAAAAAAAAAAAAATCAATCCAGAGTGGGGCATGGTGGTACATGTCTATAATCCTAGGGGGCTAAAACAGGAGGACCACAGGTTCAAGGCCAGCTTCAGCAACATAGGGAGACTCAGTAACCTAGTGAGACCCTGTTTCAAACATCAAAAAATAAAATGGGCTGGGGATATAGCTTAGAGGATATTGCCCCTGAGTTCAATCCCCAGTAACACACACACACACACACACACACACACACACACACACACACACACATCAATTCTGCTGGGTGTGGTGGCACATGCCTATGAGACAGAAGGATCATAGGTTTAAGGTCAGCCTCAGTAACTTAGTGAGACCCTCAGCAATTTAGTGAGACCCTGTTTCAAAATTTAAAAATAAAATAAAATAAAAAGGGTTGGGGTATAGCTTTGAGGTAGAATGCCCCTGGGTTCAGTCTCCAGTACCAAAGAATAAATCCAGTTGAAAATGTGAATGTAATGTTAGATTTAAATCCCCCTCTCCCCTTCCCACCATCATCACTTGCCAGGCTTCTGGCTCAAAGCACCTGAATTGATCAGGGAATGCAATGGGCCCTTTACTTCTGCTCCAGCTCTTTGGAGGCTGTGTTCAGATCCCTCACCAAGCCTAAGTCCTCTCACCATGGAGTCTGTAGGAGGCAGAGGAAGAAGGAGCCATCGCCCCCTGGCTTAACAACCCATGAAAACCCCTTTGAATGTGCAATATACTTCATGACTCATTTCTTTCTTTATTTCTTTCCTTTTTTGCAGTACTGGGGATGGAACCCAGGGGCATTCCACCTCCGAGCTACACCCCCAGCCCTATTTTTTATTCTTTTTTTTGAAACAGGGTCTCACTAAGTAGTGGAGGGCCTCACTAAGTAGCTGAGGCTGGCCGCGAACCCGGATCCTCCGGTCTCAGCCTCCCAAGTACTGGGATTACAAGGGTGTGCAACCGCGCCCGGGCCCGGCTCCTATCTTATTTTTTAACTTTTGAAAGAGGGTCTCACTAAGTTACTGAGGCTAGTCTCAAGCCTGCAAACCTCCTGTCTCTGCCTCCCAAGTACTGAGACCACAAGTGTGCACCACCATGCCTGGCAGTAGCTTAATCTTAACCATTAAGTTATACCCTCTTCAATCCTCAGCATCACAAACATGCACACACTAAAAAAGCTATCCACTCTCAGCAATAGAAATCATTAATGAATGCTACTATGCTACTCCATGCCAAGAACTTTCCCTACATTGTCTCATTTATTCCCACCACAGCTCTGCAAGGAAGACTCTTCTCCTTTCAAAGTTATCAAAGTAAAGTTGCCATCTTCTTGTGAGAATAAAATAATGATGTGCATGAAGGTATAATCAGTGAAAATCACTGCTGTTCATTTCATTTTTTCTTTGCTTACTTGTTTAGTCCAAGTGCAAGGGGATTTGATGAGCATCTTATTAATATTTCTCCCTCAAAAGATTTTGAAAGTTTTTAATGCCACCAAATAACCAGGCATGGTGGCACATGGCTGTAATCTCAGTACTTGGGAAGCTGAGACAGGATGATCACTGGTTTGAGGCTAGGGTGGGGTAACTTAGCAAGACCTTATTTCAAAATAAAATAAGAGCTGGGCACAGTGGTGCAAACCTATAACCCCAGTACTTGAGAGCTGAGACAGGAAGATTGCAGGTTTGAGGTCAGTCACAACAACTTAGTGAGGCCCTCAGTAACTTAGTGAGATCCCATTTCAAAATAAAAAATAAAATAGGGCTGGGAGTGTAGCTCAGAGGCAGAATGTCCCTGGGTCCAACCCCCAGTACTGCAAATAAATAAATAAATAAATAAATAAATAAATAAATAAATAAAGGCCGGGGGTGTAGGTCACAGGTAGAATGCCCCTAGAATCAATCCCCAGTACCACAAAAACGACCCCTAATGATGCCTTCCCCTTGACTACATGCAGATAGACTGAGATATAATAGATACTATATTACCTTAACTCGGGTTTTAATTAAAAATGGGAAAACATTTTTAAAACACAGTATTTAATTTGTATAGGAAACAAATGAATTCATAGCATGTAAATACTGAAAATTAATAAAATGGCTATGCCTTTCATTTTCTAGGTTTAATATCAGACATGATTCAGTGCAATTTTGCAGGCTTTTTATAAGGCATCTTGGAATTCTGGGAGAGTTATATAAAAACACACACGGTCGAAAACATATTGATCTTGCTCCTTAAATCCATGAAACAACTCTTGCTCTTTTAAAATTTTCTAACATAATAATTAATCATTAGAATAATATTGGTCTTTGGTGTACACTCCTAGTTGGTATCTACACAATATAAAGGAAAGTAGAGCTTGTTTGAAGAATAATTGTAGCTAGCAGGCATGGTGGTGCCTGTTAATCCTGGTACCTGAGAGACTGAGACAGGAGAATCACAGGTTCGAAGCCCACCTCAACAATTTAGTGAGACCCTCCGCAACTTAGACTCTGTTTCAAAATTTAGAAAATCAAATAGGGCTGAGGGTGTAGCTCAGAGGTAGATGTCTGTGGATTCAAACTTTAGTACCAAAACAAACAAAAAGAATGATCATTACTGTCACAGAGCTGGGTGTGTGATGTGTGCAAGGCCCTAGGTTTGATCCCCATCACACACACACACACACACACACACACACACACACACACACACACCATTGTCATTACAAAAGTGAGGGAAAAATTCTTATAATGGGTCTTAGTTATCTAGTTTTATCACTTCTGTTGATCAATGGACAGTATTAATCACTTTGTCTTAAAATTAAGGATTGAATCTTATTAATTTTCCTTTTGTTTTCCCAATGCCTAGCATAGGGAATGGCAATCAATAATCATTTGCTGAAATTAACTCATTAATTAACTGATCAATGAGTTTCCACATCATTTCATGCTGTACTGACACACAGTAGAGAGAAATTAAGGATACAGACAATTTCCTGAAGAATATCCATTAAAAAGTAAGAAGAAAATAAAGAGAGGTGAACACAAAGTAGCCAGATAAATTGAGGTGATCCTATTTGGAGAAGGTAGGTTGGTATAAAAAGGCATGGGAGTCGTGGAAAGAACCTGATCTACCTGTACAACTGCCTCAAATATAACAATTAATTTTATTTGTTGACTGGGCTAAAGGATGCCCAGATACCTGGTAAAACATATGAGGCCTGGAGTGGCGGCACATGCCTGTAATCCCAAAACTTGGGAGGCTGAAACAGGAGGATCACAGGTTCAAGGTCAGCCTTAGCAATTTAGGGAGACCCTGTTTCAAAATTTAAAAAAGGGCTGAAGGTATAGCTCAGAGGTAGAGTGCCCCAGGGTTTAATCCCCAGAATCCTCCCACAAAAAAATTATATATATATATATATATAATATTATATATATGGGTGCCAGGGTGTTTCCAGAAGAGATTAGCATTTGCATTGGTAGACTGAGTAAAGAAGACCCAATCACAGCAATGTGAGTAATCACTATCCAATCTGTTGAGGGCATAGATAAAACAAAAACTCAGAGGAAGGGTGAATTCACTTGCTTTCTTCTTGAATTGGGACATTTATCTTCAACATTGGACTCTAAGACTTATACCAGTGGGCCCTGACTGAATTATACCACCATCCTTCCTGGTTCTCCAACTTGCAGGTAGAAATTCTCTTCTTCCATAATCGTATGAGCCAATTTCCATAATAAATTTCCTCTTTGATATCTCTCTACATACTATTAGTTCTGTTTCTCTGGAAGCCCCTAATTCACTTGGGTCTTCACTTTCCCTAATAGAAATTCTTGACCACCTTTAGAGATAAAAACATAATGTAAGCCAGGCATTGCGGCACACATCCTTTATCCCAGTACCTGGGAGGCTGAAACAGGAAAATTGCATGTTCAAGACCAGCCTCGGAAACTTGGATAGACACTGTTTCAAAATAAAATAAAATAGGGCTGGGGTATGGCTGGGAGGTAGAATGCCCCGGGGTTCAATCCCCAGTACCTAAAAACAAACAAATGAAAAAACATAATGTGGCTTCCAAAATGCTTAAGGAAATGAAAAGTACAACGTCTATTTTATTCATTAGTCAGTCTTTTTACTATCAAATGATGCAACTATTCCTTTTCATTTAGAAACATGTACGTTTTTATTACATTCTCAAGCCAAGACAAAGATGTGGTCTGAAGCACATTAAATAATATGTACAACAGAGCATAATCATTTCAGAGTTTGCTTCTCCAATAAATTCTCATAGCTTTAATTTTCAATATAATGAGAAAATATTGACTCTACCTGATTACATATATTTGTCAAATATAACTTCTACAAGCTACATTGAAATGGTAGGAAACCGTGTGACTTCCAAGGCTGGGTTACCAAACATGGCACAGCTTCTACTTTGTCTTCTTTGGGTGGTTCACTGTTTTTACCAAGCCACTTTGTTAGGAGAAAACCCAAGCCACCATATGGAGAAGAACCAAGAGCCAGTTTCAATTTACCCGGCATGTGAGTGAGTATCCTAGTCAACCCCCTCCCCCCAGCTGTTGCTGCCAGGAACATAGCCAGGCTGTACCAAGCCCTGCTCCAACCACAGGTTCATGGTCAAAGTAAATAATTGAAAGCCACTGCATTTTAGGGGTAGTTTATTATTCAGCAATAGATAACTGATGTAATACCTAAGATGAAAGCCATGTGAATTTGTACACACTGGCTTCAAAAATCAAGAGAACAACTTTATTACTGTTCTGGTAGGAAATAGAGATTTTAAAACCAACTGACATCTCTCAATAATCCAACTCTTTCACTCAAACCAATTCTATCAATCTCTCGCATATGAAAATATTTCCCCCACATTATTTGCTAGCAAATGGTCAGGTTGGCCTGAGTTCATCCATCCAACAAAGATTAATGAGTACCTATTGTATAGAAAATACTGTACTTATCACAGTGGAGATACACAGAGGGAGCAGCCAATCATCATAAGCTGTATTTTCCTGATTATTTCTCCTCCAAACTGCTCATAAACACAGACATAATCAGAAAGTAATCACGAAAAATGAAGGAAAGGAAAGCTTGCGACTTTACTGATTCATAAATAGGGCAATCAACTCGTGAAAACATTGCATAGACTAACCAAATAAAAACAAAACTTAAGTTTATTTTCTCACTAATTAACTGCACTGGTGTAAACTATGTAACTTCGAGACTTTGTGGATAGATTTCTGTTTCTTGTCTGATCACTGGCTTGCAAGCAGAAGACTATCTAACTAGACATACCAATCAAATGGTTACAATAGCTCAGGCTCCGTTGGAAACTTTATCTACAATGAATACATTAACACTGGGAAAGTTCTAGGTGATAGCATTCATATTAGGGGCCCCAGCCTCCCTTTCTGCTCCTTTTTCCAGCCTCCACATCATCTCATATTGAGTATCTGCAGTGATCGCCTACCTTCTCTTTCAAAAATAATTCTTAGCCAGGCTTGGTGAGTCCCTCCTGTAATCCCAGTTCTGAGGAGACTGAGACAGGAGGATTGCAGGTTTAAGACCAGCCTCATAAACTTAGTGAGCCCCTCAGCAACTTTGCAAGACTCTGTTTCAAAATGAAAAAAATAAAAAGGGCTAGGGGTGTAGCTCAGAGGTAGAATGCCCCTGGATTCAATCTCCAGTAACATAAAGTAATTCTGAGAAAAAGGCTTAACAAATTCATTGAGGCACACACACATAAAGTAATTCAGAGAAAAAGGCTTAACAAATTCATTGAGGCCAGCCTATAATGTTAATGTGTTGTGTGTAATCTTTCCTGGCAGTTGGCATTTTACCAATAAAGTAACCAATCAATCAGTAACACAGAAGCAAAACCTCTAGTTATAAAAATCCAACATTCAGTGAGAATACAGGCATTATTTATAATAGTCCAAAAGTAGAAACAATACTCTCTATCCACTGGTGAATGGATAAACAAAATGTGATATATCCCAATAATGGAATATTATTTGGTGATAAAAATGAATAAAATTGTGTGTGTATGTGTGTGTGTGTGTGTGTGTGTGTGTGTGTGTGTGTGTGTGTTTTGCTGGGGATGCAACCCAGGTTCTCGTGCATGCTGGGCAAGTGCTCTGCCACTAGTCAAAATCCCAGCCCAGAAATAAAATCCTGATACATGCTACAACATAGATCAACCATGACAACACTATACTAAATGAAACAAGCAGACACAAAAGAGCACATACTATCATATATGAACCTATCTATATAAAATACCCAGAATAGCCAAATCCATAGGGACAGAGAGTAGATTGGTGGTTGCCAAGGGCTGGGAGGAAATGAAGAATAATCCTGCTGAGAAGGAGTCAGTGCAGATGGGAATAAGAATGCAAGCAATTATGCTTTTTGTTTTGACACTATTGATTAATATTTGTTGTCCATTTTTAAGTGTCATGGTAGGCACTTGGTACACCACCATAAGCTTCCTTCGGTGAAGGCCTTGCTACTCCAGAGAGTCACTTGGTTCAGATGATGTGCATCCAGTAACCAACAGATGCAAGGTGATAAAAGGCTGGTCATCTTGGCCCAACCCAGGCCAAAGCTCTAGAACATCCTGGAGGCTATGGTTGGGTCTGCATGGCAGCTGCCCACTCCTGCTTCTCTTTCCTTCCTTCCACAGAAATTGACTCCAAGGGCACTTCCTAAAGAACCTCCTGTGTCTGTCTCAGAGTCTGCTTCCTGGGAATCCAACCTATGATGTCTCAGTTCTTATTTTTTCAGCATATATTCATCTCATACTCAAAAGAGAAATGAGACCATTACAGGAGGAAATGAGTGAAGGGACAGTTTATTTTAGCTTGATATCAATACAGATAGCTTATTTTAGCCAGGTGTGGTGGTGAATGCCTGTAATCCCTGTACTTGGGAGGCTGAGACAGGAGGATCACAATTTTGAGGCCAGCAAGTGAAAACTTAGCCAGACTCTGTCTCAAAATAATAAAGAAAAAAGGGCTCGGGCATAGCTTAGAGGTAGAATACCCCTGGGTTGAATTCCCAATATCATAAACAGACAAACAAGCAAAGAAGGTACCAGGAAGAAAGCTGTTGGAAGCATTGGTGGATAGTGGTAGGAAAGGAAACAGGCAGACTATTGTCAGGTGTGGTTGACAAACCAAGGGGGATTTGGGGAGAATCCCAGGCCACATAAGATGCCCTGTCCCAATTCCCCATTGTCTCCCAGGGCCCAGGTCTGCTCCCAGCCCACCCTTGACTGTTTACTGTACTACATACCTCTGCACCTGGCTACAGAAGTTTCCATCTGCACTTTAGTGTTACAGAAGTGACCCTGTGCCAGGCATGGTGGTGCACACCTGTAATCCCAGTACTTGGGAGGCTGAGACAAAAGATGGAAGGTTGGAGGCCAGCCTCAGCAATTTAGCAAGACTCTCAGCAACCTAGTGAGAACTGATTTCAAAATATAAAATAAATAGCTGGGGGTGTGGCTTGGAGGGAGA
>PVLC010003773.1:65855-92844 GCA_004027655.1 Graphiurus murinus
GGAGGAGGAGGAGGAGGAGGAGGAGGAAGAGGAGGAGGAGGAAGAGGAGGAGGAGGAAGAGGAGGAGGAGACGACGACGACGACAAAGAAGAAGAAGAAGAAGAAGAGGAAGAAAAAGAAGAAAAGAAAAAGGAAATGTGTTTTTGGATGCAGAGGATGTCATGCCTAATTATTTGGGTCATTTCAAGATAGATGAGAAATGAGAGAACTGGCAATATGGCAGCTTCCTCAGCTAAGAGAAACCTAGAAACCATTAGAAACTCTTTGGGACTTGTTGCTGCCTGTGCTAGCAATTGCCAAAGCCCATAGAAGCCTACCTCTCCTCTGGTACTGGTTAGTATTCCCCTAGATGTGATTCTACCTCCTCTTTTCCCTGGTTCCCCATACCTTCTTGCTCTTTATTCTCCAACAGAAAGCCTTTGGTAGACCTTTCTCTTGACGATTCATCTGGAACTGCACTAACAGCTGGGCGTTACATTACATGTAATGTAACACTTGTAATGCCAATACTTTGGAGGCTTAGACAAAAAGATCACAGATTCAAGGCCAACCTCAGCAACATAGCAAGGCCCTCAGCAACTTAGGGAAACCATTTTAAATAAAAAAAATAAAATAGAGCTGAGGGTATAGCTCAGAGGTAGAATGCTCCTGGGGTCAATCTCCAATACCAAAAGAAAGAGAAAGAGAAGGAGAAGGGAGGGGAGAGGAGAGGAGAGGAAGGAGGAAGACAGAGGAGGGAAAGAGAAAGGAGGGGAGGGGAGGTGAAGAAAGCACACAGCATTCAAATCTGAGTCGCTAGTTCTGATTCTGTCTCAAGTCCCCTGCTTAACAGGCTGGCCACTTTGGTGCCACTTTAGGGTCAAAATGCAGGCAAATGAACAGCTTCTAATCTTCTCAAAGCTGCCTGCTCCTCTCAACACCACTTTTTGTCCTTAAGGACAGCACTGTTCTCCCAACCCTGGGAGGCCTTTTTAATTTGTCTTTAATCCTCTGGATGTACAGTTTGTTACTAAGTCCTGGCGGTGAGTTCCCAGTTTCTTTTCTTTTCTTTGCAGGGCTACAGTTCTCCTTCAGGTCCTCACCTGCACACATCTTCCAACAATGGCCTGGGACTCAGAACAGTTTCTCATCTCCAGCTCTCTCCACTTCGGTTCATCAGTGTGGAGCTGCGAAGCTAATCTGCCGAAATCACAGCTTGGATCGTGTCACTGCTTAGCTAAGAAAAGCTTTATGGCTGCCCACACTCTACAAAGAAAGAGGCAGGCTTCTCATGGAACTTTGGGGGCCTTCTGGAGGCTGCACTTTGCATGGTGGATAGAGGCACAAGAAGAACAAGTTCGGTGGGGAGAAGTTTCCAGCTTAACAGAGGCCAGCTTCAACTGGTTCTCCAACTTAAGCCATTTCTGTGCACCCCTGGACACTTTGATGACCATTCGGGAGCCCTGGGTTCTGGGTATACTGCACTTCACAAAATTCAGTTTCGCTGTATAGAGTGCTAGTCTTCTTCTGCATCCACTACGTAAATTTCAGCCAGCCTCCAAGACCCCAGTCTATTCCAATTCTTCCTCAAATCTTTCCTAGGGTACACTTGTAATCCCAGTGCTTCGGAGGTTGAAACAGGAGGACCACATGTTAGAGACCAGCTTCAGCACTTAGTGAGACCCTGTTCCAAAGTAAAAAAAAATCCCTGGGCTCAATCCCCAGCACAAAAAAAAAAAAAAAAAAAAAAAAAAAAAACAGAAGAAGAAGAAAAAGAAAAAAAAAAAACTTTCCCAGAATCTCTAGCCCAGTGTTCCTTCTTTCCTATAGCAGTTTGTTTTTTAATAGTATTTATTTGAGAATCAGTCCTCTACTGCCATCTCTAGATTTCTTGCACTGGTATGTCAAGTTGTCAGTTTTTGCAACATCTTTGTTCAGTGCCAAGCAAGCACTGATACATAAGAAGTTATATTTGACAACAATCTGCACAATAGTTAACACTGTTCAATTTTTAAATATTTCAAACATATAGAAGAGTAAAGACACCAATATAACAGACAGCTATGCTACCAATTCCCCGATTTAACAGATGCTAATATTTAACCAAATTTGCCTCCAAAAGTTTAAGAAGAAAGAAAATGGCAGGAGTCAATGATGTATGTCTGTGATCCCAGTACTTGGGAGATGGAGACAGGAGGATCACATATTTGAGGACAGCCTTAACATCTTAGCAAGACTCTGTTTAAAAAAAAATGCTGAGGGTGTAGCTTCCAGTTAGAATGTCCTTGGGTTCAATCCGAAAGGAAGGAAGGAAGGAAGGAAGGAAGGAAGGAAGGAAGGAAGGAAGGAAGGAAGGAAGGAAGGAAGGAAGGAAGGAAGGAAAAATCATTACAGAAAACAATTAAAGCCCATCTCCCTGCCCCTGCTCATGTATATCCTTGCTCCACCCCTTTTTATCCAGAGGCTCCAGCACACATCAGGAGGCTCACCACTAAAGACTATAACTTCCAACCTCCTTTGCCCTCCAGTTTCCAGATGGGGTCCTCCCCTGGGATGCCCAGCAGAAGACTCCAGGGAAAATGAGAGAGCTCTGCCCTGCCCTGCAACATTTGAGTTTCTAGATAAAATATAGGACGCCTAGCTAAATTCCAATTGCAGACGAACACCAAATAATTTTTCAGCAGAAGCTTGTTCTAAATATTGCACGGAACATATTTACACTAAAAATTCATTCACCATTTATCCCAAAATCAAATTGAACTGGATGTGTTGCTTTTGTTTTGTTTTGTTTTTGAAAAACCTAGGGAAACTCCAGGAAGGGGAATTTCTGCATGGGTATTGTTCTTCCTAATACAATGTCTCCAACTCGGGTTGGGTTCTATAAATTTTATATGCTGATTTGGTTTCATGTTCTTAAGATGCCCTTCCATCTAGTTTTCAGTCATCTGTGTCTGTATTGGGTCCTTTTTTGTGGGAGGGATGCCAGAGATTTAATCCAGGGACAGCCTACCTCCAAGCTACACCCCCAGACCTTTTTTATTTTGAAACAAGGCCTCACTAAATTGCTGAGGCTGGCTGTGAACTGGTGATCCTCCTGTCTCAGCCTCCCAAGTACTGGAATTACAGAGGTGTGCCACAGTGCCTGGATGTACTGGGTCTTTAATGGGGCTTGACAATAGATTAGGCCAAAGTTACAAGATGAAAATGTAGAGATGAGGGCTCTGGGGCTGTGAGCAAGACCACCCCATGAGGCATGTCCACAAAGGAGGCTGAGGAACGTGGTTCTGTCTCAAGTTCAGCATAGCTGGACTCGGTCTCTCCTTCATCCTAACAAATGCCTCTGAGCTGACCAGTGGGAATTTGCCTTTGGACCCGGGTCCCAGTCCTTCCAGAGTCCCCTTCCCATGGGACCCAGTGCCCAGAGGCCTGACTCTGGCATCCTCCCCAGGTTTATAACGCTGAGCATCAGACTGGATCTCCCTGGCAAGTCTTGCCTGTTTGGAGAAGTTTCTTTGCTATCAGAGTATTATGAAGCAAGGCGACAAATTAACGTTTTTCTGGGTACTAATGATGGTAAAAATGGGTTGCCTCCCAGGAGCATTTGTGGTGTTTTAAACAGTAATCCAAAGGGCTGGATTTTAAGAGACTATTTTAGGAGACCTTTTTAAGTACTTAACATAGGTAAATGCAATTTTTTCCTCTCCTGCCAGAAGAAAGGCCTTGTCTTCTTTTACATCATTTTATTCACAAGCTTTTATTATTTCTCCTCATCTAGAAAAATTCTTTAGTGATGTAGATTCCAAATAGGTCTGGATCAAGCAGATGATTGCTGTGTTCCATCACATCTGTTTCCCTGATTTTCCTCCAAGTTGGTGAACCGCTGCAGTTATTTCTAGTTGTCCCACAGTGCCATCTTCTGGTTAAAAGTAGAAAGTATACAGATGTTATTTTACTGTGTATTTTACAAAAGCAGTTTTTTTTTTTTTCTTAAAGGAAACAGACATCATTTATTGCTGTAGTTAGGGTCAAGTTAGGTTAGGTTAGGTAGGCTAAGTTAGATTTTGTCAGCTTTGTAGTACTGATGAACTCTTCTGGTTCTATACAACTGACAACTTTTCAAAAGCTTTAGGTCAGCTAAGGAGGTATTGCCCAGTGAGTGGATTTCACCTCAGGAGGCCTGGGCCTGAGATTCTGCATTTCTAATGAGTTCTCAGATCATGCCAGCACTATTGATGTGAGGGCCACATTTCAGTAACAAGGGGATAGACCTTAGGAGCACATGCCTGGATAGGGGACTTTAATAGCACAACTTTCCTCAGTGCATTTTTAATGCTCTCAGGGGCTGACAAAGCAAGCTGGTTATATTAAGCATCTCCATGGACTAAGGTTGAGGAGAGTGTTCAGGGTACTCAAAACACAGGCTCTCCTCCATCCTTCCCCTATGTGTGGCCTTTTAGAAAATTAACACGTGTACAAACAACTTGTTTAGCCAAAGCATGGTGGCATACACCTGTAATCCCAGTACTTGGGAGGCTGAGACAGGAGGATTGCAGGTGCAAGGCCAGCCTCAGTAACTTAGAGAGACCCTACTTCAAAATAAAACATAAATAGGGTTGAGGTGTAACTCAAAGGTAGAATGCCCTGGGATTCAAACCCCAGTACCATAAAACAAACAAACAAACAACAACAGACTTGTTTCTTTTTCCATAAAGTAATTTTATCGTTCCTTATCCAGAGATTTCTTAATCTTCTAACCATGGAGATGTAGATTTTAAATAGGTCTAGATCAAGCAGAAGAAGATTGTTGTGTTTGAGCTTGCTTCCCTGTCTTCCTCCAAGTTATGTTTTAAAAAATGATCTTGTGCCAGGTGTGGTGGCTCACGCTTGTAATCCCAGTACTTGGGAGGCTGAGACAGGAGGATCTGGGTTCACAGCCAGCCTCAGCTACTTAGTGAGGCCCTCTACAACTTAGTAAGATCTTGTTTCAAAATAAAAAATAAAAAGTAGGTCTAGGGGTATAACTCAGAGGTAGAACATCCCTGGATTCAATATCCAGTACTGCAATAAATAAATAAACAAATAAGTAAATAAAACGATCTCTTCATTGGGAATGGTGGCACACACCTATAATCCCAGTACTTAGGAGGTGGAGACTGGAGGATCGCAGGTTTGAGGCTAGCCTCAGCAACTTTGCAAGACTTGTTTCAAAATTTAAAAAATAATAATAAAAACAGGGCTGGGGGTATAGCTGGGAGGTCAAATGCCCCTGGGTTCATCCTACAGTACCAAATAAATAATTAAAACAAAACAACACAACAACAAATCTCTTTCTAGCTGTCCCACATTGCCATCTAGTGCATGAAAGCAACTTTCCCAGGCACAGTATTTTGTAAGAGCCCTTCCTCCTCTTAAAGGGGACAAAGGTCGGTTCTTTGGTTTGTTTTGTTTCGTAACACTAATCAACTTCTGAGGTTCTATAGGACTAAAATAATTTTTTTAAAGCTTAAAAGTTCTTTAGGATAATTTAAGGATTGTTAAATTTCTTTGAGCACTTTAATGATCTACGGTTTTAATTATGTCTTCATTTGATAATGCCAGAAAGCATATTTTCATTCAATTAGGCTTTTACTCTATCCATGTTTTTGTAGCGTCTATTGGGGGCAAAGTTCCGTGCTTGGATCTCTGTAGGGTAGAGCTTCACAGAAATGGGCTGAAGTATTACAAAATCCATGTAGAGTTGAAGGGAGCTCAGAAGCATACCTTGGGTGAAATGAAACTAGAGTGGGTGGATGCTTCCCACTCAGGTCCAGAAAGTAATCCACTTTCTGGACAACAAGCAGGCAGCCTCTCTCACCACAGCACCAGCTGCAACTTTGAGCCAAGGTTTGCAAGTCTGCAAACCCTGTCTGTGTTTTGTACATAAGCAGTGAAAGAACTTTTTCTGGTGTCACCCAAGGTCACAGGGCACAAATTCAGAATTGCTTTTGCCTCAAACTCCTACAGAGCTTATAATGGAACTGTTTCCCAATTAAAAAAAAAAAAAAAACCTTAGTTGAGTGTGGTGGCACACGCCTGTAATCCCAGTACTTGGGAGGCTAGGACAGGAGGTCACAGGTTTGAGGCCAGCATCAAGTTAGTGAGGCCCTCAGCAACTTAAAAAATAAAAATAAAATGGGGTATAGCTCAGAGGTAAAACATCCCTGGGTTCAATCCCCCAGTACCACACACACACACACACACACACATACACACAACACTGTAAATTACTCTGGTCTTTTTTTTTGAGCACCCCCCTGGGGGGGAGCCAAATGCCATGTTCTAAGGAGAGAAACACACACACAGCCTCCTGCTAACAGCTGTGCAATTGAGTGGATCCTCCAACCCAGTCAAGCCTTCAGATGACTATAGTCCCAGCCAACATCTGGACGTTCCTCATGAAATATACCTGGACCCAGAACCATATAGCTAAGCCACTGCCAAATTCCTATTTAGAAACTTTGGGACAATGAATGTTTGCTGTTGCAGCCACTAAGTTTTGAGGTGAGTTGTGATGCAGCAATAGATGACTAGTGCATGTGTCAACCTTCGTGGTCAGGTGATATAACTGGATGCCCCACCAGAGCCAGAACCAAAATGAACAGGACCAGTGGCAGTGTCCCAAAAGAAAGCAGAGGTGCTAATGCAGAAAAAAAAAAAAACAAAAAAAAAACAGGAAACTTACTGACCCTTGAAAGGATGCTGGGCAGCCAAAATAACATTTGCTAACACCAACCCTTATGCAATAGGAGTTCCATCAACTGCTAGGCCTCCAAACCTGCTCAGGTGGACCCAGAGCTCAGTGATGGATGGATTGGGTCTAGGTTTTACTTACTGCTACTACTACTGTTACAAGAAGAGGAACTATCAAGTGTACTAAGCTAAGCCAGCGTGGTGGTACATGCCTATAATCCCAGTACTTGGGAGACTGAGACAGGAATATTGCAGGTTCAGGACCAGCCTTAACAATTTAGTGAGCCCTTAGCAATTTAGACCCTGTTTCAAAATGAAAAGGGTAGGATATATAGCTCAGAAGTAGAATGTCCCTAGACTCAATCCCCAGTTCCACACCCCTGCAAATACTATCTATCCCTGGTCCTAATTTTCCTTGTTACCAAGGAATTGGGTTTTGGGACCATCTGAGTGACCATAGATAAGTTGCCTCTCTAAGACTCAGTTTTCTCATCTATAAAATGGGGTAACAGCTGTATCTACCTCTTGGGTGACAGTGAAGATTAAACATCTGGTACAACCTAGTCCAGTACCACTTCTCACTTGATGAACAATTCCATTAACTCTAACTATTGACTATTAGTAACATATATATATATATATATATATATATATATATATATATATATATATATATATATACACTAGTTACTAGACTGTTATACTAGTTATATAGACTGTTAGACTAGACTATATACTAGCATAACTGGTATATAGGTATATACTAGTAATATATATCCATGTGTGTGTGTGTACTAGGCTTAATAATACCCTTAAAAATGTCAGTTCCGCTGGGCGTGGTGACGCACGCTTGTAATCCCAGCATTTGGGAGGCTGAGACCGGAGGATCTGGGTTCACGGTCAGCCTCAGCTACCTAGTGAGGCACTCCGCAACTTAGTGAGCCCTGTTTCAAAATAAAGAATAAAAATAGGGCTGGGGGTATAGCTCGGAGGTAGAACGCCCCTGAATTCAATCCCCAGTACCACACAAAAAAAAAAGTTAGTTCCATCCCTGGGACTTGGGAATGAATGCTACCTTATATGGTAAAGACTTTGCAGATGTGACTAAACTGAGGAGCCTGAGATGAGAAGGGAAGATTATGAAGGATTATCTGGATTCATCCTAAAATGCAATCATAAAGGTCCTTGTGATTTAAGAGGGAGGGAAGAGATTATGCACATGTAGAACAGGAAAAGCCAATGTGACCACAGAGGCAGAGGTTGAAGTAACATTACCACAAGCTCAGAAATGGCAATAGCCACCAGAAGCTGGAAGAGGCAAGGAACAGATAGATTCTCCTCCAGGGCCTCCAGATGGAGGAAACTTGATTTCAGCCCAGTGAACTGATTTCAAACTTCTGCTTGTAGAACTGTAAGAGAAGAAATTTGTTTTAAGCTACCATATATGTGGTAGTTATAATAACCATAAGGAGCTAATGCAATATTATGTATGTATGTATGTGGTATTTGGGCTTAAACCCAGGGGCATTCTACCTCTGAGCTACACCCCCAAGCTCTACTTGTGTGTGTATGTGTGTGTGTGTGTGTGTGTGTGTGTGTGTGTGTGTGTTATTGGGAATTGAATACAGGAGCATTCTACCTCCAAGCTAAAGTCCCATCCCTGAAACAGGGTCTCACTAGGTTGCTGAGAGTCTTGCTATGTTGCTGAGACTGGCCTTGAAGCTGTAGTCCTTCTGTCTCAGCTTCCCAAGTACTGGGGTTGCAGACATTTGCCGCCACACTGACTCTGTTTTATGTATGTATGTATGTATGTGTGTATGTATGTATATATTTATTTATTTATACTGGAGATTGAACCCAGGAGCTACACCCCTAGCCCTTATTTATTTATTTATTTATTTATTTATTTATTTATTTATTTTGTTGGCACTCTTTTTAGACTCTTTTTATATTTTATTTTATTTTTAATTGGTGCACTGTAATCATACATCTTTGTTAGTTACAAGCTGAAAAAGGCATACATACACACATTTCTCATTTAACTCTTCCCCAATTCCCGCCCCACACCCTCGCACTCCCTCCTTCTCAAGTTCAGTTTAGTGATTGACTTTGATATGTTCATGAAAGCACATCATGTGCATTAGGGTGTCCTCCCTCCCTCCATCACCTTCTGTTGTCTTTTTAAATTTTTTTTTATTTTTAAACTAGGTCTTGCTAAATTACTGAGGCTGGCCTCAAACCTGTGATCCTCCTGTCTCAGGCTCCCAAGTACTGGGATTATAGGCATGCCATGCTCAGCTTCAGTATTATTATTTAGACAGCCACCTGCAGCTGTCTATTCATGGTACGCAATATAAAAGAAGATATAGGAATAAAAGTAATTTAGAAATTAGAGCTCTTCACTGTTTCTGGCCTTTGCTACCAAAATACATAGAAATATCTTATATTACATAGATGCTGATATTCATTTTTACTTTGCAAGCCAAAAAGATAAGAGAACTTGTCAGAGATTTTGATCTGAAAGTTTAAAGGGTTTTTTTTTTTTTTTTTTTGGTATTGGGAATTAAACCCAAGGACATTCTCCCTCCAAGCTAAATCCCCCAGCCCTTTTTATTACATTTTATTTTAAAACAGATTCTCACTAAATTTCTGAGGATGGCCCCTAGCCTGCAATCCTCCTGTCTCAGCCTCCCAAATACTGGGATTATAGGCATGAACTACCAAGCCCAGCCAGACAATGAAATAAAAAAAATGGTACTCTCTCTTCCTTACTACCAATGACACAATCCTTCTGGCACCTACTCTCCTAAAAATGACAAAAACTTTAAATTGTATTAACACACTTATTTTAATTCTCGTTTCTGACAGCTCTTTTTAAAATGCTTCTTTACCAACTCATTTTCTCAGCTTCAAATTTTGGTAGACTGAGAATATTGCTAGTAAAATTTGTCAGTGGAGCAAAGATACATCTAAGCTATCTATTTAAAAATACCATTTGCAGACTTCTATTTTAGAAATGTAATTAAAATAGACTAGAGCATCTTGAATTCTCAGTGGATATAATCTCTGCAGGCCAAGCTCTTTGTGGATTCCATTTAAATTTCATATTAATTATAACTTCCAACTAATTATGTCTACTACTTTGTGGTCCTTTTCCTACCCTCCATGCCCTGATGTTCCAAAGTGGACCTGACAGTGACTGTGCTGTGTATACTTGTGCTTAAGTTTTTCTAAGTACTTCCAGGCAGCTCCTGCACATACAGAATTAGAGCTTCTGTCTTAAAATTCAGAGCTGGGCATAGTGGTACATGCCTGCAATCCCAGTACTTGGGAGACTGAGACAGGAGGATTACAGGTTCAAGACCAGCCTCAGCTACTTAGTGAGGCTCTCAGCAACTTAGTGAGACTCTATTTCAAAGTAAAAAAGGGCTGGAGATACAACTCAAAGGTAAAATTCCCCTGGGCCCTGGGTTCAATCCTCAGTAGCAAAAAAAAAAAAAAATTCATCTTGGCTGGGGGACTCTTCCTAGCAAATGTCATCCCCATCCCCACTGATGGGAGGTCTACAGCTCCCATGTCTTGATTCTCACCAGGCCACCCTATCTTGGGTGCTAGGGCAAAGTTCATTGGAAACACAGGCACAGTCACCTGGGTATCACCGAGACAACAATCCCAATGGTACAGCCGCAAAGGCAGCAGCTCCTGCTTCTCATTGAGACTTATTTGTTGTGTTTAGATACCAAAAAACAGATTCTACCTTTTCTGTTGTGGCTGCCCACTAACGGCGTAATGATGGCACGAGTGTCAAAACTTCTAGAGCTTAAAAATTCCGATTTCACAGTAATTGAACTGCATTAAAATTGCCAGGACCATGTGACATGATGATGAAGGAAGTGGCTGCAATACACACAAGGAGGCACTAGCCTAGTAGAAGGCACAGCAGACAAAAGGAGAGGAAGCCAGGCATGGTGGTGCACGCCTGTAATCCCAATTCTTTGGGAGGCTGAGAAAGGAGGTACACAAGAGGTTCGCAGCCAGCCTCAGCAATTAGCAAGGTCCTCAGCAACTTAGTGAGATTCTGTTTCAAAATAAAATAAAATAGGGCTAGGGGTGTGGCTTGGAGGTAAAACACCCTGGGTTCAATCCCCAATACCAAAAAATAAAAACTTTAAATGGGGAGGGAGGAGAAATAGTCACATACCCAATATCTAGACACTATATACTATCACATATAGTGGATAGGCTAAGGTCCACATCTGTTCCAGGAAATCAGAATGTGAGACCTTTTTCTATATCATACTATGTGCCCTGGTTTTTCAGGGTTTGGAGCTATTGGGCCTTGATGCCATTACCTAATTGATACTGAAGCTTCAGCATGACTTTGACTCTGGGGCCAAATGCACATCAGGCCAAATGCTATTTACCTTCTGTGGCTGGCTCTGCTTTTTGGTTTGTGTTCAGTTTGTTCTACAGTAGAAATAAAATTATATTTAAAGATAGCTGAGTGTCCACGGGGAAGGGGAAGTCTTTGAAGCTAAACAGATCTTTCCACTAAGCTACACTGCTTGCCCTGGAGGCAAGACATAGATTCATCATGTAACTCATTACTCACTAGAAAACTCAAGGCAATACAATGATGCAGGTTGGCAGTTACTGTGACCTGATAATATTTCCTCCATTGATCACTTTAATAACTACCACATCTAATAATTGCAATTAAATTTCACTAATGACTACACTACTAACACTGACTTTGTGGTTGGTCTTTGCACTCTTTATAATAAAAAGGTCTGTTAAACAGATTAATAGTGTAAACAAGATTACTGAGTGTTGAGGCTGTTTTCAATTCCTTCTGATGCAATCATTTACATACCACATGTAAATACAAGCACTCACTAGGTAGGCTGATGGCAAAAAAAAAATTATCTGTTTGTTAAATCAGTTTCCTGGACAATGCCTTATCAGCCTAACTACAGATGCTATATATTCTTTTTTTGGTGGTACTGGGGATTGAAACCAGGAGCATTCTACCTCTGAGCTATAACCCCCCAGCCCTATTGTGTGTGTGTGTGTGTGTGTGTGTGTGTGTGTGTGTGTGTGTGTATGGTGCTGGGGATTGAACCCAGAGGCATGCTACCTCCAAGCTGTACCTTCAGCCCTATTTTATTTTTTATTTGGAAACAGAATCTCACTAAATTGCTAAGGCTGGCTTTGAACCTGCAATCCTTTTGTCTCAGCCTCCCAAGTACTAGGATTACAGGTATGTACCACTATGCCCAGATGGGGCATAGGAGGGTCTCCAGATGAAAAGGAGAGATCCTCGATAAGCAAAGAAGTTGATTTAATTGTAGTGGATGCACGGGGCAGAGGGACACCCTAAGGCTCATGATGTACTTACACAATCATATCAAGGTCACTCACTGAACTGAACCTGAGGGGGAGGAAGGGCGAGGGAGGGGGTGGGAATTGGGGAAGGGGTCAAATGAGAATTGTGTGCAAATATGTTGTTAACAACTTGTACTTAACAAAGATGTATGCTATATTGCACGAATTACTACAATAAAAAATAAATTTAAAAAAATTCCAAACAGGATCTTGCTAAATTGCTAAGAGTTTCCTTAAATTGCTAAGACTGGCCTTGAATCTGCAACCCTCTGTCTCAGCTTCCCAAGTACTGGGATTACAGGTGTATGACAGCATGCCAAGGCTCAGATGCTGTATATTCTTACAAGTATGAAAACTTTAGATAAAAACATTCCCACTCTTTTATAAGCAAATATGCTGTTATTATCTCAATGTAGTTATTGAGTTTGACTATAAAGTAATAGACATCTAACCTAACCATCTCATTTTATGAATGAGTAAACTCTGGCTCAAAAGCTTAAATGAGTGGGGTGTGGTAGCACACACCTGTAATCTCAGTACTTGGGAGGCTGAGACTGGAGGATTACTGGTTTAAGACCAGCCTCTGCAACTTGAGACCCTCAGCAACTTAGTGAGATCCTGTTTCAAAAATAAAAATAGCTGGGCATGGTGGAGCACACTTATAATCCTAGTACTTAAGAGGTTGAGACAGGAGGATTGTGGGCTCAAGACCAAACTCGGCAATTTAGTGAGGCCCTCTGCAGCCTAGTGAGACCCTGTTTCAAAATAAAATATGAAATAGGGCTGTGTGTGTAGCTTGGAGGTAGAATGTCCCTGGGTTTAATCCCCAGCACACACACACAAAAAATGCTTAAATGAGCTAGATGTGTGGTGCATGCCTATAATCCCAGCTACTCAAGAGGCTAAAGAAAGAGGATTGTAAGTTAAAGATGGCCTGGCTAATTTAGCAAGACCCTGTCTTTGTGGCACTGTGATTACAAGCATATACCACCACATCCAGTTAAAATAAAAATTTTAAGAAGGACTGGAAGGCCAGGCATGTGGCGCATTCCGTAATCCAGTACTTGGGAGGTTGAAACAGAATGATCACAGGTTTGAGATCAGCCTCAGCAACTTAGTGAGACCCTCAGCAACCTAGCAAGACCCTGATTCAAAACAAAAAATAAAAATTAAAAAGGGCTAGGGGTACAGCTCATAGGTAGAAGCCTCCTGGGTTCAATCTCCAATACCACACACACAAAAAGGAATGGGAATGTAGCTCAGTGGTAGAACATCCCTGGTTTCAATCTCCGGTATAGCACCCCAACCGAAATAAGACAAAAAAAACCCTTAAATGATGAAAATAGACATCATATTATGAAAGTTAGTTAATTGTCATGAATCGTAGACTTGGGCAGTTCTTTCATGAGAACAAAGAAGGGTCAAAGTCCTCAGCACTTTCCTGCTACTGCCACTACTATAAGCAGTGCATTAGTTTGAGTGCAAACTAATGAGCACTTTGCATGCATTTCAACCTCCTTCTCTTGGGTACCCAATACCACAAGAGTTAGAAAGCTAAAAACTACATTCTCTACTATCGTCTCTGATTATAGATTACATTTTGTCACTCATTTGATCTATGAAAAGTAGTAGTCATGTTCCTGTTGCTTCAGTGTTACTGCTGCCAAACACAATACTGGAGATAATGGAGTTTTTAAGGTTCTTTTTTTCCAGTACTGGGTATTGAACCCAGGATTCAGCACATGCTAGACAAGTGTTCTACCACTGAACTACACCTGCAGTCTATGGACCCAAGACCTGGGGTCTGGTGAGCCTCATGGATATCAAGAGGCTATTATAGCCATGAAAAACAGATTCTAGCAGTGTATCCAGTCATTAACCATAGCATTCCCTGCTCTTTACTTTCTCCTTTATGGAACTATGTCATCTGGCCTCCTGGGCAAATGTAGTCACTAGGACTCCCTCTCGACCCCTTTCACTATTCTTGACTGCTCTAGGACAGCTGGAAGACTCAGGGCTCATGCCCATCTTATACCCTGCACTTCCAGCAACACTTCCAGCAAATGAAAGCTGGAGAAGGGCCTTGAGAGATTTAGTTCTTCTCTTGCAAAAAAAAATTACATATCACTTCTGGAGAAAAAAAAATCTTCATAATACAAAGCTGAGCCGAGCATGGTGGTACATGCCCTTAATCTCAGTACTTGGGAGGCTGAGATAGGAGGATCGCAGGTTTTAAGCCAGCCTCAGAAACTTAGCAAGACCGTGTTTCAAAATAAACAATAAAATAGGGCTGGGGGTGTAGCTCAGAGGTAGAATGCCCCAAGGTTGCTGGGAGTCTTGTTAAGTGGCTGGGGCTGACTTCGAACCTGGGATCCTCCTGTCTTAGTCTCCCAAGTATTTGGATTACAAGTGTGTGCCACCATGTCCAGTTTAGGAGGCTAGTTTGATAGAGCATGAATTCATTCAACAAATACTTATCAAGTTGTTATGACTCCACAGATATTGCACCAGATGCTGAGGATACAACCAAAGCAAAATAATCCCTGCCTGCAAGAAGCTTTTAGTAATTGAGAAATGACAATCTAGTGTAGTAAATGCTAAATAGAGGATACTGTGGAAAAAAAAAAAACAACTAGAGAAAGCAACAGAGAAACTCACAACTGAAGAATAAGTCTTCCCAACACAGGGGAAATCACATTCAAAGTCTCAGATGAGAGATTGAGTGACTTTGAGAAATTGAACAAAGTTCAGTTATGTCTAGAGCCTCTGAGGCAGAAGATAGGGAAGAGGAGGAAAAAATGGAGAGAGATGAGACTGGAGAGAAGGAAGCCTTAAAAGGGCTTTCTAAGCCTGTTTAGAAGTCCAGAATGTCTCTTAGAAGCAATAGGGAGCCACTTAAGCAGAGCAGTGATGTGATTACATTTGCATTATAGAAGACCATTTTGCCTGTCATATGGAAAATAGATTGGACGGGAAGAAATTTGAAGTTGAGAGACAAGCTGGGAGGCTGCTGCCAGAAGCCAGGGAATCCTATTCCTATGGCCTACATTAGGGTGGTGGCAGATGGCCATGGGAGAACCCCAAAACACATTTCATTTCAAAAGGGGGTCTTCGAAACATCTCTTTGTACCATTCTTCCAAAAAATAACTTTTCTTTTCAATTGTGTAAGTGGAAATGTGGGCTGGATGCATCTTTCTCATTTATCCACATTAAAGTGGCCTAACTACTGGGTACTTATTAATAGGTGCTACCACATGTTCAATGACAGCTGCTGAGAATATAATCTATTCCTCTAGGGAAGTGTTAGAAAATCAAATCCATTGTGCATTGCCACATGTCTACCTGCCTTATCCAACAGAAATCTTAATTTCTAAAAAGTAGAGAATATGGGGTGAGTTGACCCTGGAGAGGAAAAAAGAAGTTAGCTCATAAAGGTCACAGTAAGCATTTTCTCTTTATCTGAAGAACAATAGGAAGCCATGGAGGTATTCTATTTAGGGATCTGACACAATCAGGTATGATTTATTTATTTATTTGGTACTGGAGATTGGACCCAGAGGCATTGTACCTCCGAGCCACACCCCTAGTCCTATTTTACTTTTTTTGTTGTTGTTTTTTTTTTGAAATAGAGTCTTGCTAAATTGCTGAGGCTGGCCTCGAACTTGTTACCCTCCTGTCTCAGCTTCCCAAGTACTGAGATTACAGGTGTGTACCAGCACACCCAGTGTTTTTTTTTCATATTTTAAAAAAGAGTCTTTTGGGGTATTGGCGATTAAACCCAGTGCCCCACAAGTGCCAAGCATGTGCTTGATCCCTAAGCTCCTAAACTTTTTTAATGAAAATTTTAACTTTACATAAAAGTATTGGTAAAAAGTATAACAAATCACTATATACACATTACTCCAACTAACAGCTACAAATATTTACCAAATTGGGTTAATATGACCCTTTTTTCCCTCTCTTTTTTTTTAGTACTAGAGGTTGAACCCAGAGGCATTCCACCTCCGAGCTACACCCTCAGCCCTATTTTATTTATATTTTTTCCTTTTTAATTTATTTAGTTTTATGATTATTATTATTATTGTTATTATTGTGGTACTGAGGATTGAACTCAGGGGCATTCTACTTCTGAGCTACACCCCAGCCCTATTTTATTCTTTAATTTGAAACCAGGTCTTGCTAAGTTGCAGAGGGCCTCACTAAGTTGCTGAGACTGGCCATGAGCCCACGATCCTCCTGTTTCAGCCTCTCAAGTACTGGGATTACAGGTGTGCACCACTACACATGGATTTTTATTTTTATTTTGAAACAGGGTCTTGCTAAGTTGCTGAGGCTGTCTCGAACATGCAATCCTCCTGTCTCAGCCTTCCAAGTACTGGGATTATAGGCATGTACCACCACGCCTGGCTTCTATAATATCTTCTACCTTTCAGAATATTAGTTGCACTAAAATAATTAATGCTGTGCTATTTTCAAAGCAAAGAGCATATTTTTGTGGTATTGGGGATTGAAACCAGAGGCATTTTACTTCTGAGCTAACTCCCCAGCCCTTTTTGTATTTTTTATTCTGAAGGGTCTCCCTAAATTACTGCATGCTGATGTCAAACCTGCAAAACTCCTGTCTCATCCTCCTGAGTACCACGATTACAGGTGTGTGCTGCTATGCCTGGTTGTAAGGCAAATAACATATTAATGTGAAACTGTGAAAGTTTTTCTTTGAATAGGGTAAAAAGACAAAAATGACCTTTCTTACCACTTCTAATTCAACATTCTTGAATGTCTTAAATATTGTATAATTAAAAATTTATTAAAAGAATAGTTGAAAGAGCAAATTCTCCTCTTAAACTTCCAAGTTGGTATTTTCTTTAATGACTGCTCTAAAAAATAGTATTTGTTTCTATCAGAAAAAAAGCAAATCCTGATTTTTTTTTACTGGTACTCTAAAATAATACACAAATTACACAGGCATGCCTCATACACACACACACACACACACACACACACACACACATACACACACTGGGGAATTGAACCTAGGGACATTCTACTTCTGAGCTACACTGCCAGCCCTATTTTATTTTTTAATTTGAAACAGTTTCACTACATTGCTGAGAGTCTTGCTAAGTTGCTAAGACTGACTTCGAACCTGTGAACCTCTTGTTTCACCCTCCCAAGTACTGGGATTACAGATATGCACCAACATGCCTGGCTGTTTCATATAATTTAAAATTTAAAATGAACTATGGACTCATGCATGGTGGTTCACACCTGTAATCCCAGTACTTGGAAGACTGAGGCAGGAGGATTGCAGGTTCAAGACGAGCCTCAGCAACTTAGCAAGACCCTGACTCAAAATAAAAAATAAAAATAGCTTAGAGTTAGAATGCCTCTGGGTTCAATTCTCAGAACCACAAAAAAAGAGAGAGAAAGAAAAGTTTAAAAAAATTAAATGAACTATGTTCTTTTGTGCTATTCACTTGAAAAGGTTTTTAACTCACATCAAAAGAGCAAGTAGTACCAAAATTGTTCTTGATTATTAGCCAATTCTTGAACAAGTACAGGAAAATGCATGAATGTTCCAAAATTATTCATCTATTGATATGAAACTTGGCACATATTGTTCTATATAGTTGGTGTTCCTCATTACATGTTCTCCTTGAATGATCCCAGCCTCTCCTGGGCTGGGAACTGATGACTTTTTTTGTTCGTTTGTGCTACTGAGGATTGAATCCAAGGTCATTCTACCTCAGAACCACACTCCCAACCCTTATTATTTTTTTTATTTTGAAACAGGATATTGCTAAGTTGCTGAGGGTCTCACTAAGTTGCTGAGGCTGCCTAGAATCTGCAATCCTCCTGTCTCAGCCTTCCAAGTATTGAAATGTGTAAAAGCATTCAGTTCTTCCTAACAAAATTGGCCTTCAGGACAAACTCTTTTACCAAAGCCTAACCTGATGGTTTTTGTTGTTTTTGTTTGGGGAACTGAAGATTGAATCCAAGGGCACTATTCCATTGAGCTACCTGGTCTCACTAAATTGCTGATGGTCTCACTAAGTTGCTGAGGCTGTCCTGGAATCTACCCTCCTCCTGTCTCAGCTTCCCAGGGATACAGGTGAGTGCCACTCCCTCAGCTTTTTTATTCTTTTGAAATAAGATTTCATTAAATTGCCAGACTGTTCTTACATTTTTGATCCTGGCTGCCTCAGATTTCTGAGTAGCCAGGATTACAGGTATGTACCACCACGCCCAGCAATTTTGGAGATTTGCTGGAGCCTAACTGACCTGGGTATTATGATTTGGATCTGAAATGTCTGCAACTAAAGCTACTGTGTTGAAAGCTTGGTCTCTGATGCAGCAAAATTCAGAGGTGGGGTATAGCTGAAGGGCACTGGTCACTCAAGTGTGGCCTTGAGGACAATATCTGTCTCTCTCCCTTCCCCTGTCTGCTTCCCACCTGCAATGAGCTGAGCATCTGTCCTCCTCTCTACTCTGTTGCTGCAATATCTCTGCCTTGGAACCAGGTGACCTTAAACTGAACCTCTGAGACCATGAGCCAAATAAACCTTATCCGCAGTGCATGGGGGCACGCACCTGTAATCCCAGTATTTGGAAGTCCGAGACATGAGGAGCATACATTCCAGGACAGCCTCAGCAATGTATCAAGACTCTCAGCAAACTAGTGAGAACCTGTTTCCAAAACAAAAATAAAAAGGGCTAGGGGGGCATACCTTAGAGGTAGAATGCCCCTGCTTATTTCTTAGTCCAATCAAGTTAATAATCCAGGTTAATCATCACACCTGTGTTGGTTTGATTTTCTCCCTTTCCAACTGATTTCTTTCGGTTCTTTGCTTTACTTTTTGTTTGTTTTTGGCAAGGCAGAGACAAACAACAAACAAAACAAAAATGCCTGAATTTAGATGAGTGCAGTCCATAGACCTGTAGTTGCAGTACTTGGGAAGCTAAGACAGGAAGATCTCAGGTGTGAGGCCAGTAGCTCAATGAGTTAGCAAGACCCTGTTTTTAAAATATGTCTGGGGGTGTAGCTCAGAAGTAGAATGCCCCTGGGTTCAAGGTTCAAATCTCAGTACCACTACCACCAACAAACAAACAAAACAAAAATCAAAAGAAAGAAAAGCCTGACTCTATGGAGTACATAGAATGTAGAGGGTCTCTAAATATACTTGTTTTCTCAACCATCAAGTTGGTTTATGGATCTGTATTCAGAGAGAGAACTCTAAGGTGAAGAAGGGTCAATAGTTGACCTATACAGTACCCTCAAACAGGTGTGAAATGGAACCTGCCCTTTACTGGATCAAGTAAATCTTTCACTATTTAGAGAATTAAGATTAGCTGGATGTGGTGGTGCCCACCTGTAATCCCAGTACTTGGGAGGATGAAACAGGAGGATCACAGGTTCGAGGACAGCCTCAGCAAGTAGTGAGACTATCATCAACCTAACAAGACCCTGTTTCAAAATAAAAATAAAAATAAAAATAAAATAGGTCTGGGTGTGTAGCATGGAGGGAGAATGTCCCAGGGTACAATCTCCAGTAACACACATACACACACACAAAATAAATAAATAAACAAATGAATGAACGAATGAATGGCTGAAGTGTATCTTAGAGATAAAATGCTCCTGGATTCAATCCCCAGTTACACACACACACACACACACACACACACACACACACACACACACACTGTAGTTTAGACTTCAATTACATTAAACCACAATTATCTTTTTTTTGGAAGGGGTTGCTTGAGTATGAACCCAGGAGCATTTTACCTCAGAGCTATACTGCCAGCCCTCTTTTTAAAAGTTTATATATTGAAATAGGGTCTCACTAGGTTGCTGAGTGTCTCGCTATTGCCGAGGCTAGTCTTGAACTTGCAATGCTCTTGTCTCAGCTTCCCAAGTACTGGGATTGCAGGTGTGCAGCACCACGCAACAGGGAGAGGGGTTCCTGAAAGAGAGAAACCACCAAAACTCTTGGGAGGTGGACTTTTAAATCTTACTGAGATTCCCCATCTGCTCTTTTAAGAATGGTCAGAATCAGGTTTGGGGGAAGCAATATCTTTTGACCAATTTTAATCCTTAATTTGAATTATCTTGTAGGCTGGTAAGCCCTGATCTACAGGCACCAACTGGTCTATCATCTCCCTGCTGATAACCCTTTACCTCACAGATGCAGATGGCCTTTTTTAATCCCTCTTATTCCCAGCTCCTCTACTTTGCCTCATGTTCCTCCTCTAATGAAATGACCCTAACTGCTATTAGGGAAATGGTGCAACAACCACACTCTAATTGCTTCAAGATGGTAGAGGGTGCTGTTGGAGTATTGCAGTCAGTGTCTCATGGTGGCAGATGGGCTTCAGGACCGTGGAAGAAGAAATCATTCACATGAGATTTTGTTTTCATAATCATCTGTAGGTGGAGGGCTGAAGAACACTGCCTCAGGAATACGATGACTGTAGGTAGCTTTTCCTAAATGTCCGTATTTTTGGTGTTGGTGTGCTCATCAAGCTAAACTGGTGGTCAGAGTTGTTGACTCAATGTTTACAAGCCTGATTTTCTTGATTTGTTGGTTAAAAAAGTCATTCACCTGTTCTATGGTATGGTGGTTGCAGTGAGCATCTACATAAAAATTGACATGCTAGTACATTATACGTAATGGTTTTTCCATAACTCTACCATGGACCATCCAACTGTTGACGTTTTTAATTGGAGGCCAGGTAGACAACCCATTTACATATAACATCGTGGAATGTCTTTATGTCACAAAGCCTGAAGTACAACATATTATTTATTATGAGACTGCTTGTGTTCTGTTTTTACATATTTTGTAGAGTCATGTGTAAAACAAGAACATTATCTTTATCTTCATTTAAACAGGCTTTTCATCTTTAGGATTTTGAACAGAACTCATAGATTCTCTAGGAGTTTACAGGAATAGGAATCTCCCCTTTTGTGTCTGATGGTCCTGGACCTGTAAAACCTAGAGAATGACAGGTTTAATTTTACAGTATCTTATAAAAGGACTTAACTGGAGGGAGGTTGTGGGCATTGGTATCATATCTTATTTCTTTTGTGAGTTCCCCGGCTGGCCCTGGAAGAAATACAGCCCCATTTGAAGAGACTTCAACAACATGATATTATCATGTCATGGCAGTCCCTGTGAAACACTCCTCTTTTTCCAGTCAAAAAGTCAGGAACCCAGGATGACCAGCCAGTACATGACTTGTGGGTCATCCACCAGGTCACAGTCACCCTACAGCCCACTGTGCCTAACTTGTACACTCTTTTAAGTTTGCTCCCAGCCACTGCAGCTTGGTTCACATGCTTGCATTTAAAGCATGCTTTCTTAGTACCCGTCTGGCTTCTGTGAGCCAAGAACTGTTTGCCTTTGAGAATAAGAAGACCCAGAAGCCAAACTTTGTGGTCAAAACAAAACTCCTTTATGAACCAACAAAGGGGAAAGGTAAAGATCCCTCTGCGTGGTAAAAAAGAACAACAACAGGTCTTTCAACAACTTAAAAGGCAACTACTAAAAGCCTTTCACCTTGTTTGTCTAAAAAGAAGAAAAATAGCAGTCCAGGTTCTGGTCCAGCAACCAATGCTAGGCTTACTGTATGAGAACTCACATATACAGTTAAAGGTAAAACATACCTTGAATCCAGTCACCCTGCTGCCACACAGCAATAAGCCACCAAGCCAGGACTGTGGAAAAGTGCTGATGCAAATCCACTCAGGAAAGCCAGACTTAAAAGCAAACAACAGACCAGACTTTGTCATAGAAGCCACCCAGGATGTGGCAGTTGCCCTGGGCATCACCTAGGAGCTGCACTCTGCATATAGGCCACAGACATCAGGCAAAATAAGTAGGACTAACAAAAATGGGAATTGGAAAAATGTGTTAGGTAAAGTTCAAGTCTTACCCATAGTCCTGTTTAAAATTACACCCCTTTTGTCCGCAGGACCATTTTTTCCCTCCAGGAAAGCCCCCTCCTCCCCCCAAAAGGGGAAAAACCTAAACTTCAGTTACAAAGTTGGCTTTCTCTTTTCCCCTCTCCTTCTGTTTATGCTCTGTTCAAAATCCCTGAAAACATTGTTATTTCAGTCAGTCCTAGCTAAAATGTAAATATCTGAAAAGAAAAACTGTTACTCTTTAAAGTCTAGGCCACTGTAAAATTTGGATACATGATTTTAATTTGTTTTTTATTTCATTAAAAAGTTTACAAAATTATTTCAAAACGTAAAGTCAAGACAGGAATTATGGCACAAAGGAACCAGTATATAGAAATGAGAAAGAGATGTAAAGAAGGTGCATGAGTATGAGAAATTTTATAAGAAAGGGTAAAAGGAAAGGAGAATATTTTTAAAATAAAAAATATTTTGCATGATAAAGTTTATCCTAAGATTGTCTCAAATGGGAAAGGAAAGAATAAGATAATTTCAGAAAAGCAAGTCTCAGGTTTGAGTATGTCACAGAATGTTTGGGGAGCATGAAGCTAATGAAAGAAATATTACATGTGTGATAATGATGGTTATATTTTAAATTATTTAAAAGGTTTACAGTGAAGTCCTAGTAAGATAATTTCCTGTGTTTTCTACTGTCTGTGTTTTCTATGCTTATCTTATTAAGCCCTAGATTCTAAATTTCACTTCAAAAGTGAAAGTTAACTCCTGTGTAATTGTAATGCTATATTTGTGCTTCTCAAATGTTAGAAATGTATAAATGAGTATTAGACCAAAAAAAAAGGCACTATAGCTATCCTAGCCCATCACAGCCACCTGAAACCATCAGCCATAGAGACGACAGCCCCAGGGAGAATCCAATAGACTGCTCATGAGAAATCTGAAAAGTTAAGCAAGTTGATCCTGAAAAGGATGACTTGCCCTGCCCCAGTCACAATCAGGAGTTGACAAGACATTGCACAACAAAAGACTGAAAAGTGACACATCTCAGGCCACAAAATAGGACTCTAAATTTTATGTCATAAGTCCTTTAAGACTGACTTTATTGGTGGGATTCATGATGATTTTAATTTTAATACTTAGGTGTCAACCCAATTTAACTTTGCATTGCTAAAATAAAATTAAAACAAAAACAAAAACAATTGGCAATTCTCATCCTGTGGGGAGGACTAATAGGGTTGTTATAGCAAGTCTATGCAACCTTTACAATTAATATAACCAAAATTGACAAATCTATTATTGTCAGATTTGATGCATGTCAGATTATATCTTATAGCAACCTGGAAAACCAGCAACAATTCTCCCAGGTGACAAATGCTACTGGCCTAGTCTCAAAGACAAAAAAGGAGGAAATGTTGAAAGCCTTCTTAGTCATCAGCTCTAAGGTCACCTCGGTCTGGCTTGGGAGGGGCACAAACTGTCCACTTAAGTGGAAATTTGTTTGCATGTAGACAAGTTTCCAAGGACCAAATGAGACCAATAATCAGGGACCCTGACAACTTACTTGTTTACCCATTCTTTCCCTGATTCATCCATGACTACCTTGCTCATCCCATGACTCATACCATGACTGCTTTGCTGTCCTGAAATTAATTAGTTTTACAATGTATTGGTTAAAACCCTCAATAAAAGAAAGATATTGGTAGAAGGAGATCTCTGTCTTCTCCTCAGCTTGTCCCATAACCCTAATACCAACTCTGACACTTTGTCATTCATGTGAGAGAGACTTCTAATCTCATCACAACATCAACACCATCCACAATAATCAGTAAGTTGCAAGGGGCCTCATAAGTATCTGAGGGGGGGCTGGGAACCTCAGATCATTCTGTCTCAGCCTCCCAAGTACAGGGATTATAAGTGCACATCATCACGCTCAGCTTTAATTTGATTTTTAAAAAATTAGTGAAGCATAACTTACGTATAAAAATATATATGAAACACATATTTTTCATTTTAAAGGACATGACCAATTTGATATAACTTTTATTCATGTCAATAAAACAGAATCTTGCAGAAGATTCTCATATGTAACTTTCTTGCTCATGACTCTCAAGCTCATCCCCAGAGATAACGCCTAACTCATAATAAAAAAAAGCCCTTGTTTTTCATGTGTGTCTCTTTTTGTTGTATCACTAAGTATGTGCTAAGGTTTGGATAAATATTCCCCAAAGGTCCATATGTTAAAGGCTTGGTCCTGAGGGTGCTACTATATTGGGAGATGGTAGAACCTTTAGGAGGTGAGGCCTAGTGAAGGTTCTTAGTCCATTGGGTCATGCACTCAAAGGGGATAACTGGACTTTATTATCTTCCTTTCTCTTTGCTTTCTGGTTCATGATGCAAGTGCTTTCCTCTGCAAAGTATTCCCACCATGATGTACTGCCTTGCCAAGGGGAAAAGAAATGGGGTCACTTGATGATGGCCAGGAATCACTAGAACCAAGATCCAAAATAGAACTTTCCTCTTTATAAATTAATTATCACAGGTATTTAGTTATAGTAACCAGACACTGACAATACAATGTGTCTCTGATTTGAGTATATAGAATAGAATCATATTGTTTGGATTTTCTATCTCTCTCATTTTACTAAACATTATGTTTTTGAGATTTCATGCATATCTCACTGTGTAACTGTGCATTTTTGTTACGGAGTATTCATTCTACTGGCTGAATATGCCAGAATATATATTTTCATCTTACTATAGCTTGATTTGGGTTTTCCTGATTAGGTTTATTACAAGTTATGCTATTTATTCATAGCCTTAATATTTATCTTGATGTACAATGTGTTTACACAAGTTTCTCTAGGATATATAAATATGCTGATTCACAGGCTATGTTTCCCTTCAACCTTATTATATGATGCTCAACTGTTTTCCAAAGCAGTTGTGTGAATTTATACTCTCACAACTAGTGCATCATAGTTTTTATGTTCCAAATTATAAAAAACTTATATTGTCAGAACATGTATTTGTGTGTGTGTGTGTGCGTGTTTGTGTGTGTGCGTGTGTTTGTGTGTGTGTGCACGCTCAGGTGTGTGTTTGATATAGAGGATTTTGCCCAGGAGTGTCCACCTAGCTTTGAACTACACCCCATCCCTGTTTTATTTTTTTAAATTCTTTTTAAACAGTCTCACTGCCTTGCTAAGGGTGTTTCTATGTTGCTATAGCTAGGCTGTAACCTGTGAACCTACTATCCCAGCTTCCCAAGTACTGGGATTGCAGGTGTGTGTGTCTTAAAGTCTGTCCAGAACCACTTTCTTGTTTATCTCCCAGATTTACCCTGGGTGGTAAAAATAACTTCAAGTTAGAAACAAGTATTATTTTAAAACGTAAGTCATAACATACATATAGTAAAGTAAAGAAACCCTAAGTGTGCAGCTTCATTTCTATCTATACCCATTTAACTACCACCCACGTCAAGAGAGAGGCGGTTTCTAGCCACTTCAGAAGGCCCTCTCATGCCTTATCCATATTCCTTCCTCCAAGGGTAACTACTACTATGACTGCTAGAACTGTAGATTGGTCTTCTGGTAAAAGTTAACAGTATCTCTAATAACCTACTTGTCCCCAACTACTGTGGAGTTTCCTTGGATTTTGATGGGCA
Organism: Graphiurus murinus; assembly: GCA_004027655.1. Classification (NCBI taxonomy): domain Eukaryota; kingdom Metazoa; phylum Chordata; class Mammalia; order Rodentia; family Gliridae; genus Graphiurus; species Graphiurus murinus. The sequence continues at coordinate 91,533 of PVLC010003773.1, forward strand.
TCTAACACTTCCTGCTTACAATTCCAAGCATATCCTGTTTTTCTGGCTTTCCATCTCCCCATCCTCTGTGTTTAGATAAACACCAAAGCCCTCCTTATTCATTTATTTATGCATGGCCGCAAAACACCCTTCTTTGTGGTCCTCCTTAACTCTGGCGCTTTGCACTTTAAACTTTCTTGTTCCAATCGGCCAATAGGGGTCGCTGGGGACTCCTTGTTCCAATCGGCCAATAGGGGTCGCTGTGCTTGGCTGCCCGATGACGTTTCTGCTTCTGGTTGGTACCTTTCCCATTTCTGCTTCTGGTTGGTACCTTTCCTGCCTTGGGCTTCTGACCTCTTCTTCCCACAGGCCTTTGCGCCTGGCTGGCCTGGCTTGGTGTGCCGTTGGTGGTCGTGGCGTCGGTGCCGCTAACGGTTTTGAGGGCTGATAGCTCACTTTTTCCAGGGGGTTCCAGTGGCATTTCCAGAGGATTTCCAGAGGATTCCATCCTCACTGGCAAAGTAGGTGGAATTTTTCCTTGACCCCACGCCATCTCCTCAGAGTTCTGAATTTCAGCCTTAGGGGGGTGGGACCTTCTAGAACTTTCTAATTCCCTTGTTGTCTACTGTCAGCCCTGGAAGGGGCGGTGGCTTTCCGAGATAGCTATTTCTCACACCCTTGAGTTTACTAAATATATTTTTCAGTAATTTCAGTAATTACCTTTGCCTAGAAAACGGTTGTTTTTTCTTTCCGTTTTTGTGGTGGTACTGGGGATTGAACCCGGGGTGTTCTACCTCCGAGCTTCATCCCCAGCCTTTTCATTCTTTTTTTTTTTTTTTTTTTTTGCGGTACTGGGAATTGAACTCAGGGGCATTCTACCTCCGAGCTATATCCCCAGCCCTATTTTTTTATTCTTTATTTTGAAACCGAGTCTCACTGAGTTGCGGAGTGCCTCACTAGGTAGCTGAGGCTGGCCGCGAACCCGGATCCTCCGGTCTCAGCCTCCCGAATGCTGGGATTACAAGCGTGCGCCACCACGCCCGGCTCTTTTCATTCTTAATGTATTTATTTTGTGGTATTTGGGATCGAATTCACAGGCGTTTTACCTCTGAGGTGTTTCCCTAGCTCCCCTGCCCCCCCCCCCCTTTTAAAATTTTGAAACAGGATTGGGCTAAATTACCGGCTCTGGCTTCACGCTTGCCATCCTCCTGTCTCCGCTTCTTGAGTATTGGGACAGCAGGCATGCGCCACCACGCCTGGCTGTGAACACTTCTTTATATTCAGTTTTCCTTATTCAGCTCCTTGGTGTGATTTTTGTTTCCTGACTAGACAG
>PVLC010003774.1:0-55386 GCA_004027655.1 Graphiurus murinus
GGACTTTAATTCTTTTAGAAAGATATTAAGGAGTAGGATTAATGAGTAATATAGTGGCTCCACTTCTAGTCTTTTGAGGAACACCAATACTGTAAAACAATGGTTCTTAAATCATTTCCTGGACCATCAATCTCAGCATCACTTAGGAACCTATAGGAAATTCATAATCTCAGGCCCTGCCCCAGATTTGTCAAATAACAGTGGGACAAGCAAACGTTTGACAAGTCCTCCTGTTAATTTTGATGCCCACGTAAGTTTAGGAAGCATTATTCTAGATTAGCATTTTTAGGAGGCAGTATAAACACTTTCCAAAAATATTTTATGTATGAAAAACAAAATATTACTTAAACTTACATTACTTTGCAAATTATAAAACACCTTTAAATACATTCATCTCATTTGAACTTTCAATAATATTATGACATGGACTAGAGAGGAACTAGTATTTTATTTTATAAGATTAAATATACACAATGGAATTTTACTCAGCCATAAAGAAGAACAAAATCATGTTCTTTGCAGGGAAATGGATGCAACTGGAAAACATGTTAAGTGACATTAGCCAGTCACAAAGAGTAAAGAAGCATATGTTCTCCCTAATATGTGGATGTTAGGGAAAAGATGGGGCATAAGAGGGTCCCCAGATGAAAAAATAGAGACCCTCGATAAACAAAGAAATTGATTTAACCAAAGGGGATGGATGGAGGGTGGGGGGAGGACATCCTAAGGCACATGATGTACTTATAAAATTGTATCAAGGTCACTCACTGAACTGAACTTGAGAGGGAGGGAGAGGGAGGGGAAGGGAGTGGGGTGGGAATTGGGGAAGGAGTCAGGTGAGAAATGTGTGCACATATGTCATTGTCAATTTGTACCTAACAAAGATGTATACATACAAAGCATGAATTATTACAATTAAAAAAAACAGAAAAATATTAAGTAAATTTCTCAAATTCACAAAGCCAGTTAATGGGAGAATTTCCATTATTAAGATATATTAAAATTAAGCTGTACCTCTTTCAAAATCAAGTTAAATAAATAAACTAGCAGACCCCCAATTGATAAGTTTTTACTAATTAAGTACAATTGTTCATTTCCTTAAAAAAGCCTCTACAGGTCCCAAGTGGCTTCAAAGAATTGTATTTTCATAAAAGCATAAAGAAAGATTAAATTTATGAGAATTCAGTCAATCATTTTAAAATATTAATTCTCCAATTTACAGTTTAGGAAGTAACTATTCTTCTACCTGTAATCTTTGTTTCCTGTGTGGAAGACAGATTCAGTATCTTCTTCACAAAGTCCTTTTCTAAAGTGATAAGGAAGAGGTGACAGGGACCTGATTCTCACAATCAGTTAAGTATATCCCTTCCACACTTTAGTGATCACAGTAGCTTGTTCCAAAGCAGTTTCTTCTATCATGACCCAAACTCTTTTTAGGGACTCATTATAATTTTGAAGGAAGAAATTATGGATGTTAACAAAGTTGACACATTTTCAATTCAGATTGACACTACTCAAGACATCAGCATAAATGGTGTTTGTTCAGTAAAACTAATATATCACAGAATCTGTGAAGATGATATCTATAGAAAGATTATGGCAAAATGCTGGGAAAACATGTCTTAGACTGGTGCAGATGTTCTCAGATACAATAGCATTTCTAGAAAAAAAAAGAGAGAGAGAAGTGTGAGATGTGTCTTTGAGTCACACAGGACATTTTGAAATTCTAGTTCTGTCTCTCTCAAACTAGGATCTGAGAATATATTCTTCCAGATTAGAAAGGCCCATAGCAATTGTTTTGGTGTATTATTTATTGTTATTATTTTCCATTTTTATGGTACGCTTAAAACACTTTACTATAAAGAAACTTCTTTAAAGTGATAGTTTAGTATTGAATAGATGAAATATGTGATTCTTAAGTCATTTCTTCTCACACTAAGGTTCAAGGGTATATATCCAAATGAGTTATAAGATGTACTTTTCTTTTTAAAGGGTCTGTTCACCATTCACATGTGAGAAACAATGATTGCAGCAATTTATTCACTGCCTCAAAGCTGATAACAAGAGAGCATAACCACAAAAGAAATACCCATTAGGAAATTTTATCTTACTTTTTTTTCAGTACTGGGGATTGAACTCAGGGCTTTGCACATGCTAGGCAAGCACTGTACTAGCCATGGAAATTCAAATAAACATGAAACATTGAAAAACAGTAACAATGGCACAGTCTAGCTATATTTTCATGTTGTATATATTGAATCATCTTGACTAACCTAGAATGGTGTACTAGTAGAAAAAGAGCATTCCACTTTAGCAGGGAGGAGTATTTTATCACTAATATGTTTAAAATATCTGAGACATGGCTATAATCCAAATCAGATAGATTTTGTCTGGTTTTATTATTGTTTTTAAATTACCTAGAGACATGGATCCCCCTCTCCTTGTGCCTGACTGAACTGTTCTCACTGGCCCTCCCTTAGTGCATTTCTACCAACCTCACAAGATACCCGATATGGTCAAAGACTTACACTAGCTAATCAACAAAGACCCTCATCATAAAATAGGTGACCTTTTTGATAATACAACTTGTGTGGATATTTTGCAATTCCAGAGACAAAGGGAGGGCAGGAGCAATATATATTGAAAGAAAGTGGGAAAATAACTGGAAATGCAGTATTTTCCACAATTGTCTCCAATGTACTTCTTTTTCCTGTTTCACCTTGTTTTCTTTATTTTTTAACTTAAATCCCTTGTCAAGCCATCCAGATTTCTCATTGTCAGAGAAGAGTTACAACTACAGGAAGAAGAAAGACTCTAAGGAAATCTGATGTTGAATTTCAACTTGAAATGCCATATTAACTCAGATAGAGGATAGATAGATAGATAGATAGATAGATAGATAGATAGATAGATAGATAGATAGATAGATAGATAGAGACAGATGATAGATAGATGATTGATAGAGCTGTGTGTATGTAGGTATATTTTATTTATGTATGTGTGCCTTTTGAAATAACCTAGAAACAATGATACTCTACTAGCAATGATTCTGCCTCACATTCATATCTTATTTTCTAAAATACAATATGACCTTGGTCATCTTTGAGTCCAGAAAGAAATTATACCCACAGTCCCCCAAACAAATGAGGACATGCTAAAATAAAAAAAAAAAATAGTCTCAAAGCAGTTCCTACTGGCCAAATATGGAACAAATTTAACATCAAAATAAGTGACAAAGCTGGGCATTATGGCACATTCCTGTAATCCCAGTATTTGGAAGGATGAGACAGGAGCATAGCAGATTTGAGGTCAGTGCACGGGAACTTAGTGAACCCTATTTCCAATTAAAAAAGTAACTCAGAAATAGGATACCCTGGATTTGATCACCAATACAAAGAAATACATGTAATAGCCACTTAAACTTATTTAATTAAATCGATATAAAAACAATGAGGTCATTCTAAAATAAACAAGTAGAAAAACAATTTAAAAAAAAAACTTAATGCTTCTTATTTATTTATTTATTTATTTATCTATTTATTGCAGTACTAGGGATTGAACCCAGAGGCATTCAACCTCCGAGCTACATCCCAAGTCCTATTTTTTATTCTTTATTTTGAAACAGGGTCTCACTAAGTTGCAGAGGGCCTTACTAAATAGCTGAGGCTGGCCGCGAACACTGATCCTCTGGTCTCAACCTCCTAAATACTGGGATTACAAGCATGCGCCATCACTCGTGGCTTAATTCTTCTTTTAAAATGTCAACTAAAGGATATAGAAAAAAGCATAGAGTTGGAAATTCACCATATAATATAATCACTGTAATATTTGGTTCAGGCACAAATCATCAATGGATACTAAAACTAGAAGAGTGAATATTTGATGAGATAGGATATTTACAAAGTCTCAAAGTATCTCTCCACAAGATATTTATTAATTATGAAAGGGGAAATAGTAACTTTATGGGTGAAACCTGGCAGACACCACCTTAACCAAATGATCAAAATCAATTCACCAGTAATGGGACAAATGGACATCATGTGTCTCCTGAGAAGGACAAAATATCACTTCTGTGGTATTCCTGCTGAAAATACGTAACCCAAGTCTGATCACAAAGAAATATCAGATAAACCAAAAATTAAAGGATGCACTACAAAATAACTGTTCTGTATTCTTCTAAAATGTCAAGGTTGTGAAAGACAAGAAAGAAAGAAAAAGAAAGAAAGAAAGAAAGAAAGAAAGAAAGAAAGAAAGAAAGAAAGAAAGGAAGGAAGGAAGGAAGGAAGGAAGGAAGGAAGGGAGGAAGGGAGGGGAGATTGAAGAGTTATTCCAGAATAAAAGAGACTAAAGACATATGACAACTAAATGCAAGTGTGATGCTGAACTAGAAAAAAGAAATGATTTGGATATGAAGGATATTATTAGAATAATTGGTAAAATTAAAAGAAGTTTTGTTATTGTCCTTTTGAAGGAAATAGAGAAGGATCTAGGTATAAAGAGGCAGTATATCTACACTTACTCTCAAGTAGTTTAAGGAAGAGAGATAAGAGTCAGAAAAATATTCCCATTCAGAGAATTTAGGGATAATTACTTGTGCCATTTTTTTCAATATTTCTGTAATTCTGAAATTATTTCAAAATAGAAACTTCAACAAAAACATATCCTTCCTCCACGCATAGTGACCCAGGCCTTTCATCCAGTACTTGGGAAGCTGAGACAGGAGGATCATGGCCAGCCTCAGCAATTTAGGTAGTGGAGCCCTGTTTTCAAAATAAAAAATAAAATGGGCTGTGGATGTAGCTCAGAGGTAGATTGTCCCTGGGTTCAATCTCTAGTACCAAAAATGAAACAACAACTTCAAAAAAGGACCCCAAAAAGATCCTTCCAATATGGTGGAAATGTTCAAGATAGTACAGAAAATTCAGATAGGGATTTGAAAAATAATTTCAGGAGGAATAGTGTTATTATCAGTTTTCATAGGAAAGCAAGAATAAAAGAGTTTTAATCCTTTCTGTGGATTATCTCCATGATACATAAAATGAGCTCCTAATGGGAAATACAAAATAAACACTGAATTTGAAAATGAAAAATACAAAGGTATAGTAAGAAAGCATCTTGCCATTTAAAATTTATCTAAAGTTTTAAAACTAAATGAACAACATGCCAGCAAACTGAAGGACATCTCTAAAGTTATCAGGGAAAAGCAATTTATTTAGCAATTGCAGATGTGGAAACCAACCTATCCTTGGTCAATTCCAAAAGACTACAGCATCAGGGAGAGGTACATCAGAGATACTTACAAAACAAGCAGGTGTTTTACTCACCTTCAAACATGTGAATTTTAGAAAGAAGAGAATGTTAAGTTTGACATTATACAAACAAAATTCTGGAACTTTTAAAATTTTCAAACATGGATCATGAAAATTTAAAGCAAAGAGACAATTGTTGCAAAAATCACTAAAATCAAATTAAACCAAACTAACCTTAATTCTTTTTCTGAGGAGCTTGCTAGACATGCAAGACAATATGAAAATATAACACACATGTTATATTTTGCTACCAAGAAGCCATTGGCAATATTTTACAACAAATCATGAATAAAATAGAAGGAGCCAAGCTCAGTGGCACAAATCTGTAATCCCAGTACTTGGGAGGCCGAGACAGGAGAAGAATCCCAGATTAAAGGCTGGCAGCATATGATAATTCAGGAGACCCTGTTTCAAAAATAAAATAGGGCTGGGGGTATAGCTCAGAGTTGAAATGCCTTTGGGTTTAATTTCCAGTTATACACACACAATCACACACACACACATGCACACACACACACACACACACACACACGTAGAAGGATAGGAACGGATTCCTGCTTTCTAATACATTTGACAAGAAGTGGGTTTGAAACCATTCATTGTTCTAAAGTATATTCAGACTGTAGGGAATGATCTCATATTGTAAAGGATTCCATCATATATGAAAAGTAGATGATTAAGAGGTAAATATATAAAATTTATAAAAGATGACTTCGGAGTTGAACTACTCAAACACAAGTGAAAAATATTTCCACAAATTGGAATTATTGATTGAGGAGAACAAGGTTATTGGTTTCATAAAGTTTGCCTAGCCTACGGAAAATCTTCTATATTTCTATATTTTCACCTACATAAAATCTAGAAAATTTGTAAACTACTGAAAATATTTTTATTGCCTTATAATAACTAACAGGTGGAGATGGACACTACTGATATTTCAATAGTGTTTCTTCTTGTATTGTATACATGTATATGTGTCAGTGGAAAGGTAGTGCATGTTCATCTATTACTTCATTTAGCATAGATGCACAGCTTGACTGCTAGCGCCTGACACTATTCTAGGTACTGAAGAAGTCAGCTATAAGTAAAGCAGACAAGAGTCCTTGAACTCATGAAAGTTACAGTTTAGATATTAATTAGTACTTTATTTTGTTTCCTTAAGACTATTTTCTTGACATGAAATATTTTAAATGATAGTAACTGTTCAGTGTTTCATTGGTTGTATGTATGATTCATTTACTCATTTTCCTATTGTTGGATGTTTAACTACTTTCAAATTTTATTATCATAAATAATGCTAAACATTTTTGTTCATATATAATTAATCTTACTTCTCATTGATTTCCTGAGAATATGATCCAACAAATATCATCACTGGTCAACTCTTTCTTCAGGATTTCTAATTGGATCCTGCAAAGGTTTTTAAGTATTTGTACCCAAACAAGTAATAAGACACAAAATTTTGTGTAAGGACACAAAATTGTCCTTACACAAAATTGAGTATTGAGTTAAAAATTTGAAAACACACTAGCTAACATCTGACAATTTTGTGTGTTAAAAATGTTCCTGAGATTCCAGTTGAAATTTTTATTACAATTGAAGACTGAATTTGTATGTTTATTACAAATTTCCATTAAGTCGTTTGTGAATTGTCTGTTCATATTCTTTCTCTAAGTACACTGTACATCTTGTTTACATTATTTGTAAACACTTTATATAGGTGAGAAGAATAATCTTGTGATAAGATAAACCTTAATATGGAGATGTAGGAAAAGTCAAAGTTGAACCTCTCTCCTCTGTCCTGGACATGTACATGAATAAACATGTACAAAAACAAAACGGAGGATTTCTAACCTAATTGTACTTCATCTTGATTACAAAATTTAACATTTCCAGGTAGTATAAAATAAATTTTGGCCAACACTAAAATACATGAGGGAAAAAAGGCCCATTTTTATTTTAAGGTTTTTATATTAAGAAAAGGCATGTGTTCAAATGTAGGAGGTAACAGTTTCACCATTCTTTAAATGTGAAAAGGCCCACTCATATCTGGATGTACATTTTAAGAGGGATATGGACATAAAAGGCTTTTCTGGAGGAAAGTGATCAGAAACAGAATAAAATTTTAAATTGTATTATGTCGGGAAAACTAGAAGTGGGGGTATTTCAGTTTGAAAATGCAGCTTGCTTTATTTCTACTTATTCAAAGGAAGGTAGTGTGTACCAGACCAGACTAATTGTGTAATGCTCTAGATCCTTGAGCAAGAAGAGCTTCTATTCATGATAGAATTTTAACAAATGATTATCAAGTGCTATGCATATATGAATGAATGAATGAATGAATGAATGAATGAATCACAAATGAACCAAGGTCAATGAGTCAAGATACAGTATATGTTTTTGGTTCTCCTTTTCTTTTCTTTCTTTCTTTCTTTTTTTTTTTAGGGGGAGGGGAAAATTGAATGCAAGGGCATTCTATCTCTGAGCTATACCTGCAGTCCTATTTTATTTTTTATTTGGAAACAGGGTCTCACTAAGTTGCTGAGGGCATCACTAAACTGCTGAAGCTATCTGTGAACCTGCAATCCTCCTGTCTCAGCCTCCCAAGTACCAGGATTACAAGGGTGCACCACCACACCCAGCTTTTGATCCTCTTTCTAATCATAACATTTTCCCAACATAGAATGGGATGCCTCAAGTAACAGTGAGACACAGAATTCTACATTATCTGTCAAGCACAACAGAAAAGAGACATGGGAGGTCGACAGACAAGTTAGGGTTCAGCCAAATATCCAGTAAGGCCACCCTTATTTTCACAGTTCTTAGATTCTATGAGAGGAGACAACTATTGTATGTCATTTAGAAATTTAAAAAAAAGGGGGGAAATGGGTGAAATGACACGGGGAGCCAAGAAACACATGAGAAAAAAAGCTTATGATTTCAAGCCTGAGATGAAGGAGAGGTTGAGGAAGGGACTGTTTGGAAAGCCGAGTATTTGAAGATATAATTCAAATGGGAACCTGAGTGTCAGAGGCTCAGACTTTAAATGTCTTGAAATAACTTAGATCAATTTATACCACTTTTTGCATTTTAGAACAGAATCATAAATTTGAATGTGAGACTTCGCCAAAATGTTGAATGAATAGAATGTTAGTGAAGTACATTTCATTCATATTCAAACTGGGGGCGGGGGGCCTAAGGGCAATAAAAATGCACTCAATTAATACTATCCAGGGCTTCATTATCATTAAATCATGGCTGGCTTGATATGGTAAGTCATTCGAGAGAATGGGTATAACTGAGATTAGAATCTTCCCCTAAACTTTTATACCTAATACATTAACTGCAATCGTGTTTTCAGCCAAATTAATCAAACAGATATATAAACTATTTAAGACGTTTGAGTGGGAGAGCCAGAGCCACTCTTTCTAGGCTTAGTCTGCCAAAAACCATTGGAGGCGTCTCTATTTCTAATATTAGATACTACAATTGGACCTCCGCCTCCTGCCTCCAGATAACTACTCAGTAGGGCCGACTCTCAGCTTATGTGAAGATAGAGGAGAACAGGATTTGTGACATTCTGGGATTTTGCCAGATTTCAGTGGGTGGTAGGACCAAGGCTGAAGGCCAAGTGACAAATCCACTAGATAGCTGCACAAAACATACCCTCATGCTTTTGTTGATTGAAGTGTTATATTATTTTTTTTCTGAACATGGGGGTAGGGAAAAAATAATCTACCGTTTGAAAGTGTCTCTCCAAGAAAAATAATTCCAAGTTGAGGCTGGTATACTGTGAGGGGGGAAAAAAACTAAAATGAAAATCTTCGCTGTAGTTCATTAACTTTAATTGGTTTTTGTTGCTTCTCCTCAGGTTTCCTGGATCTTTCAGCCATCTCCTCCCCCAACTCTCTGCTTCCCCTTCTTCTACCTCTCGCCTCCTCCCCCTCCAATCTGGCTTTCCCTCCTTCCTGGCAGCATTTTTAGCTTTAATTTGATAGTAAAAAGCTGAATCCAAAGTTACAAAATTCTTCAGATTCAACTTCTTTGGAAGAAAAAGAAGTTTTAGAAAAAGAATAGATATCCCAGTTTATAACCAGGACTCCTTCTGAGGCACATGTCCTTGCACGTGGCAGCCTCTCTAGTGTGGTGAAAGGGACAGTATGCATCCTGAAATCATTCATTCTCTTAAAAAAAATAGTTTAGGGGGCATTTACTTAGTACAGGAGCTGTTCTGGGCCCCAGAGACAAAGAGGAAACCAAACAAAGTCCCTATTTTCATGGAACTTACAGTTGCTGGGAAGACTGACAACCCAAATGAAAAAACCCTTATATTAAAAATTGTTAGCAATAAAAGTGATTTTTTTTTTTTAAAAAAAAGCAGGGATAAGATTAAGAATGGTGTGAAACTCAAAGAGTACAGTCTGCAAAGGTTTCTCTAAGCAGCGCTATTCTTGAGCAGACACCAAAAGGATGTGAGAATGTAAGTCATGCAACCTTCATGGGGAATAGCACCCAGACCAGGGAAGGGCACATGGAGCACAAGGAAGGGCAATACGTCTGGGGTGCAGTAAGCAAAAGGGGCATGGGAGACAATGAGACCAGAAATATGAAAGAAAAAATAATTAAATGAATAATTTTGTACTCACCTTCTACCACTGGAGAATTATCTATATGCATGAGCATTCTGTAATAGTCACAAAATCTATCAAGTTCTGAACAATTGCTGTTTGAAAATTTCTGAGTGTTGCATTTAGAAATGCAATGCTTTTTAAATCCCTGATTCAAAGTGCTTATTCCCATCATCACAAAAGTATAGCTAATTCATTGCACTGTCTTAGTTAAAAAATAAGGCACTAATTTGAGTTTAAGATAAAAGGAAAGAAGGGGTGGAAACCTATACCTAGTGAAGATAGTTCATTCCTATGTACCAATAATTGGCCCATGCACATATAATTTGATTAGGTGAATTTGCATGAGTTTTGTATCTCTCTCACCTCTTATTTCTATTGTATCCCACATGGTTGGAGCCAAGTTAACTCAAATGTGGTCTGTGATACACACACACACACACACACACACACACACACACACACACACATCTTTGTAATTTTGTAATCAAATAAAAATGTGAATGTGTCTTTTAGCCCAAGTTCATAAAAAAAGGACTGATTGCATTGTATGAGTCATGTTTGATACTTTATTATTATTATTTTTTGTATCTTTGGTACTGGGTAATTGAACCCAGGGACATTTCTCCTCTTAGCTTTACCTCCAGCCCTATTTATTTATTTTTTTTTTTTATTTTGAAACAGTCATGCTAGATTGTTGAAAGTCTTGCTAAGTTTCTGAGACTGGTCTCAAACCTGTGATACTCCCATCTCAGCCTCCCAATACTGGGATTATAGGCATGTACCACTATGCCTGGCTCGGTTTGATATTTTAAATGTGACTTCAGAGAATTTAAGCACCTACCTGCTTTAGATCCACTTAAAACTCCCATATATAGCAATTTCCTCCACACCAAAGGAAAAACAAAGAAAGGAATACTAAATTGCTTTTAGGTCCACTGGATGATTTCCATTAGCCTTGACTTATTTTAAGCCTAAAACACACACAGTGCTAATTTCATCAGTAATGTGGTCCGACCTGATCTACCCAGGCAGAATTGCACCTGAACCTCAGACTTAATTCAATGCTTCCTAATGGAAGAAGAAAAAAAAAGAGTAAAAGTTTGGGGAAAACAAAATACTGCAGTAATGACTAGCTAAGATATAATTGCATGGAACTAGGAGAACTAAATTTCAGTTCTGGTATATGACCAGTGGAAAGTAGTCTACTTCTCTGGATCCTAGGATCCTCATCCATAAAATGAGATAATGAGAACATGCTTGATTCATGATTTTTGAGGATTAATTTTGTGTGTGTGTGTGTGTGTGTGTGTGTGTGTGTGTGTGTGTGTGGTGGTGGTGGTGCTGGGGATTTAACCCAGAGCTTTATGCATGCTAGGCAAGCATTCTACCACTAAGCTACATCCCCAGCCCAAGGATTATTTAAGGTTTGAAATACTGTCATTAAACTTTAAGTAGATTCAAAGATTTGTAATAGATTCTTCCATAACTTATTCTCCATTGGTGACATGATATTGGAAGGATGTTGGTCAAGACTGACAGTTGTTCCATATGGAAAACAGATCTAATGTAAGAATAAATGAAAAATTAAATAAAACAAAATCAAAACTGGGTGTGGTGGCACATTCCTATAATACCAGTACTTGGGAGGCTGAGACAGGAGGATTGCAGGTTTGAGGTCCACCTCACCAATTTAGTGAGACTCTCAGAACTTAGTAAGACCCTGTTTCCAAATAAAAATAAAAAGAGCTGAGTATGTAGCTCAAAAGTAGAATATCCCTGGGTTCAATCCCCAGTTACAGACACATGCACACATATAAGTTCTATATAATATAATTCTCTAGGTATCTATATTACTTATTGAAGACTGAGAAAAGTTAAAGTCAACACTTGGGAAACAAAGAAGTCCTATCTGTAATAGCAAAAGTAATGTGAAATATGACATATTTCTCAGGAAATTACCAATCCTATATACAAGAGGATTCAGGACTTATGCTTTCTTATGGTCTGAAAGATTGTGTTATCCCAAGTTCATATGTTGGAGCCCTCCCCTCGATGTGACAGCATTAGGAGATGGGGCCTTTGAGGAATAATTAGGTTTAGATGCAGTCATGAGTATGGAGCCCCTGTAATGGTATCAGTGCCCTTGTAAGAAGAAGACAACACATCAAGAGATTCCTTTTTCTGCCACTTGAGGATACAATGATAAAATAGCAGTCTGCAAGTCAAAAAGAGAATACTCACCAAGAACTAAATCTACACTAGCACTTTTATCTGACTTCCTAGCCTCCTGGATTATGAGAAAAAAAATATTACCTAAGTCACCTAATCCATGGTAGTTTCTTATAGCAGCCTGAGCTAAGTTATGCTCATCACCACATTGTTCAATAAGACAGGTCATTCATAAATGAATATAAACTCAGAGATATGTATGTATGTATGTATTTATTTATTGAAACTATTTTTGTAAAAAAAAAAAAAAAAAAGAAGTCGATAGTTTCTGTAGTTTGGATCTGGAACATCTCCCAAAGGTCCATGTGCCAAAGATTTGGTCCCCAACTGGCACGATTGGGAGGTGATAGAAACTTTAAGAGGTGGAGCCTAGTGGGAGGTCCTTAGGTCATTGGAGGCATGCTCTCAGGAGATTATAGGAGCCCAATCTCTTCCTCTCTTTTTTGTTCACTCCATGGCCATGAGGTAAGCAGCCTTGTTACACCATGTGCTCCTCCTGCTATAATGTGCTACCTCCTCACTAGAGGTCTGAAAACAATGTGTCAACTGAGTCATAGACTAGGACCTATGAAACGATGAGCCAAAGTAAACTTTTTCTTTTACTAAGTTGATTATCTCAGATATTTGTTATAGGACCAGGAAGGTGACAAATACAATATTAAAAGAGATATGGGGATAAGGGAACAAGAGGAAGTTGAAAAGAGACTTCAAGAGGATGGTACCATAAGATCTTCTATGTTTTTTTTTTTTAGTTTTTATCTTCAAAATGGTCCATTCTGGCCCCAGTAGACACTGAAGGATTTTTGCATCCTCCCAGTGAAGGTAGAAATTGAATAGTAGACTTTTGATGATTGAGAGTATCGTGAGGCCTAAGATTACCAAGAAGAATATGAAATTATCATCTAAGAGTGAAGTTATGCATGTAATAGGAATAAGGTTGAGTTGACTGATCACCTATACCAGAATCCTTACAACTTAGTCCAAGGGAGGGAGCTTCCATAGTGGTCAGAACTAAATGTGACTTTCTTCCAAACTGGAATATATCTGGTTTATCTCATGAAGGACATCAAGAACATTCCTGGCATTGAAAGTACTAGAAATTGTCATAAATCTCCACATACCATTTTAATGATTTTGAGTTTTTAATTGTATGCTTGGAAACCATGCAGGGAAAGCAGATCAGAGTTACCCAGGGTCAATCATGGCACTTATGACTCAGGGTGGCTACAGTCAGGTCAAGCCAGGTCCCTATACCATGTACACACATACCTATATATCCATGTATGTATGAATGTATTTCTTTAAAAATTCCTCACAGTGCCTATTATGGTGTTTAGTAGGTAACATACACATAAATTGTTATTACTTGAAAAACTGACTACCAGCTCTGATTAAAATATCCTAGATCTTTGGATCTAGGTTCTAATTCAATTCTTCAGACCATAAATTTTGTAGTCTTGAGAAAGATACTGAAATTTGTTTAATTTTAATTACCTTATCTAATAAAAACTACTCAGTACATTGAAGCAGAAAGATCACAAATTTGAGGTCAGCCTAGTGGGACCCTGTCTCAAAATAAAATTATAAAAAGGAGGAGGGATGTAGCTCAGTGGAAGAGTGCTTGCCTAGCATGTGTGAGGCCCTCAGTTCAATCTCCAACACCATGAAAGAAAGAAAGAAAGAAAGAAAGAAAGAAAGAAAGAAAGAAAGGAAGGAAGGAAGGAAGGAAGGAAGGAAGGAAGGAAGGAAGGAAGGAAGGAAGGAAGGAAGATGGGGTTAATAATATATACTTCACAGTGTTGTCCTGAGGATAAGTAAAATGGTGATAGTAAATCCTCTGAAATACTGTCTATTCTGGAGCAGATGTTTAACTATTGTTAACTCTTTTCCCTATTTTTTTCCATTTACAGAGGTGGTTAAATATGCATCTGAAGGCACCATGACTTTTATTTACAATATGCTATTGTAAATTTGATGCATAGGAATATGGAGGCATAAGATCTGTTTTGGAGCTGATCAATTGTATCTTTAATATTCTCATTCCTAAAATCATGTGCTGATCCTTTGCTGTCTGAGAACATCTGTACCACTTGTCATTTTCCAAAGTAATCATAAAGTTGATTTGTTTTTTAACTAACCAATTTAGATACTGCTCTTTGAAATGTGTAATACACAATCCTCCTTTCATAAACCAGGTATTATGAATATAATTATTTATATCAACTCTTTTATTCATATTTTATCATCACTGTGACCAAAACAGTTTACAAGCACAACATAGAGGAAGAGAGATTTATTTGGGAGCTCACGATGCAGAGGTCTCAGAGGATTTGGCCCATGGTTGGTTGGCACTGCAGTAGCAGGGCAAATGACAGAGGGATGATGCCTTCACATCATGATGGCCAGATCAAGAGGAGAACTCTCTGGGGACATGTATAGTCCCCAAGGTGATGCTTCCGGTGACCCACTTTCTCCATCCACGGCCTGCCTCCAAACCTGGTTACATTGCTCAACACATTGACTTTGGGAGACATTTTAAATCCAAACTATAACATCAACAATGTACTTTAGGGAATTATTCTATGCCACATGAGAAGTTGAATTATTGATTGAAAAGAAAAATAAGAGCCTCTTCACCCCCCCACCCCCCCACCCCTCCACCCCTCCGCTCAGCACTCCAAGAACTCACAGCTCCATTAAGGAGATAAGTCTGGGAAAAAATAATTATGCTACAAGCAGGCCTGTTCCTAGCACTTGCTAAACCCAAGCAAGAATACAAATGGAGTCCTACATACCAGATGTCTAAATATTTAAAAGTTATAAATTAAGCTAACAAATGGTTGAGTAAAATATGTTTTACTTTTCTACCTTGAAAAATATACCTTCTTAACAATATGAACTACCAGTTTCAAGTTTCGAATTCCTGAAATCCTCAGAGTTCTAGGCTGAAAAATAATGCCATTTGAAAAGTTACTCTCTAGTACTAGGTCTGAATCCCTGCATTCCAGCTCTGCCTTTGCCATGAGTGGCCTTGGGCACATGCATGTGGACACCCTAGGCAACAAGTCCAAGATTTGTCCACACTCCCTCTATTGTTCATACCTGGCAGTGCTCACACTAATTGCGTGGACAGCTAATTACCCAATGCAAAGATCCAGGAAGAAGATCTCAAGAAGATATTCGAAAGGGGTTGGGGTTGTTTCAGTAGAGAGTTCTATAGTTTCAGGTATACTGACCTGGTTTAAAAAGTGAGAGGTTAGGATTCTGGATGGCACAGGATTTTGACCTCATGGGTCTCTCCCCAGCAAGAGCAAGGCCAGAAACATTAAAATCAGAGCCCCTCTTGCTGAATAGTGTCATGTCCACAAAGGGCCAGTGGGTCCCTGATGGAAGGATGCAGCTCCTTGCAGGCATGGGGAAGTTCTCAGAGAAGCGATGGCATTTAAGCTGGGTCTTGAAGCATGAGTGGGTGTTCACTGTGTGGAGAAAGAAAGGAAGGGCACCCCAGGAAAAGAAACAGCATCTGGGACAACGCAGAGTTTGAAAGAGTGGCATATTCAGAAAATAGTGAGACGTTCCTGTGACTGTCGCGTGGGGGGCATGTGGGAGATGAGAAGACATGAAGGCGGTGAGGTTCACAGAGGGAAAGATTGGGAGGCTAGGATCAGGATGAGTGGGATGAGTGTCAGTGTCCTGAAGTCTTTGGGGAGGATATAAAAGTGCCATGTACATGCTAGTGCCAGCTTTTGATTTCAGAGACAACCCCTGATCCTGTGGACAGGCTACAGTTGAGAGACCAACTGATATGCAGTTGCCTCCAGGAAAAGAATCCAGCATAGGGCTCCTGCCATGCAGCACTGAGAGCCTTCATGTAAACACTCTCCAACTTATTAAACTGGAAGACGAGTATGAACAAGGAAGAATTAGACCTCAAGTTGGTAGTCACTCCAAAAACAAGGCAGTAACAGCCAGGCCAGGGGCTCAAAATACTTAAGACACACTAAGGAGAGAATCCTAGGACTTAGCGGCTGATTGGGTTGAAGGAAGGGAGGGTAGGAGTAGAGGGAGTCTAAGGATTAAGCTGGCTTGAGTAGACTATGATGCTATTAGCCATGGAGAGTAGGAAGAGAGAAACAGGTTTCTGGAGTTGACAAAATATATATTTCATTTTTATGAAATTTTCCTATGTGAAAGTACTGTATCAGACTACAGGGTTCCCTGCCTATACTGAAAAGCTCCAAACATTTTTTCAGCTTTTCTTTTTTTCTGATTTTTCAAGCTTCCCTTTCCTGGTCTTTGTTAGGAGAATGTCAGTTGTCACATCTTTGTGTCGTCAAAGTCCTGCCATGATCTATATACCAAATCACTCTCTATACTAAAATTACAAGATTAAACACAAACCAAAAAGTGGATTCAGAGACTCTTTTGAATCTAAAATGTGGAAACTTCAGGGCATTCCTGCTATGATTTCTTCTTCAGTGGCTTATAAAGGTTCTGTCCTAATGAGTTGAAATTGTGAGATTTGAGATTCAAATGAGAAGGGAACTGGTCTGAAAACAGGTCCTGGGAGAATTAGAAGGACGGGAGGTAGTTAATTTTTTGTTTGTTTTTAGTTCTTTTTCTGGCTAGTAGTAGTAGTAGTTGTTGTTGTTTTCCTTCTGAAATGCTTATATTTTATTCTCCTAGGTCAGGTAAATATTGTCAAACGATCTTTTACACTAACTATGCAAACTTTCAATTCAACCATTTAAATTTCTCCCTCCTATTTCTTCCACACCCTTTGAGTATTTTTTAAAGACTCCAGAAGAAGTATTTACAGCCAGCTCAGTTCCTAAGAGAACAATGGAATAGGCTGACCTAGAAATAAGGCTGTCATATTTACCCAGGGCCTTGGAGAGATGCTGGAGCAGGCACCAGCGATTTGCCAAAGCTCAGTTAGCAGGTGTGAGAGGCACAATTTTGCCTCTGAAGACTAGACAGGCTGTACCTGACTTCTCTTACACTATCTGCATGGTTCTTACCCTCCCTGCCTGTCAATCTGCTACAATTCAGTGGTTACTAAATACAAAACAACACTGCCAAAAAAATAAAATCAAATGCAACATAAACAGTATTAACCAGGAAAGGAAGACAGCAATAAGTGGAATATAGATACATTATCACTGATTGCTTTCAGTTTAATAGAAATATTTTGTTTCAACAACTCGAGTTATGTAGATATCTGTGATTATGATTGCCACATAAAAAAAAACAATAATGAAGGCCTCTTTTTTTTTTTTTTTACATTCTTTCAGGCATATAATCAAAACTAAATAGTTTGGAAGAGATTGTTTTAAAGCATACTTTCTTTCTACCCGTTGTATAAACATATGAAGGATTTTTCTCATGACTGTTTTAAAAATTATTCTAATCCTCCATTTTTAGGTTCCTAACTAAATCAATTTTTTTTCAATAAAAACATATTTCTGAAAGACCTCAATTATTTGCTCTTCCTAAATGTTTTCCATTGCAAGGATTAGAGGTGATAAATCGCATTCGGTTCATCTCCTACCGTTTCTTCTAGCACGTTGTCAACTCCCCTCTCACCCTCTTGTGCACACCCCCTGCATAGCAACTGCATATGGGACAGTGTAAAGGCTGTGGGATAAGTGACACTATTAGCACAGTGTGGTGGCTTTGATGTGTAGCTCTCGGCAGGGTTGCCAGAAGAGTGACAGACTCCTGCTCTCAAGCAAAGTCTATTTCTCATTTACTCGGTTCACTTCTAATATTGCCATTAGTGGCACAAAGCAGACAGACATCATGGCTGAAAAAACCTCACATCCTTGGGATTAGCTTATTATTTTGCGTGCCAGTTCTCTGTACACAATCAGTTCTTTCTTAAAGAAAATTATTCAAAAACATAATAGGAATCAAAATGAGACCAATCATTTTTGTCTTAATTCAAATGAAAATAGTGTTATATCTCATCCCATGCTCAGAGATGGAGGTTTGGAAACTTAGTTTTTTTCGATGCAGTTTTTAAGGTAAATGCAGTCCCTCGTCTCCCTGTGTGTGCTGGTGTTCCACAAATTTCATTTTGCCAATTTCTAAGCCTAGAGCAAAACGCTGTTCCCAAACAATTACCCAAAAATTAATGAATAATTTTGTATCTACAAATAAACCATATTCTGGTTGAAAATCGGAAGAAAAAGAGGGGATCAAAGGCACTCAAAAAAAATAGAGTGGATTTCACTGTGTGAATGAAGGAAGAGGTAACCAATGAGCAGTTAACCAGTAGGTTTAAAGCAGAAGCCAAACTACCTATAAATGTGGGAACATTTTATGTGTGAGAAGCTGTTAAAGGGGACTTAAAAGAACAAAAAGTACCATTTGTTCCCCTAATTAACTTTGAAGAGTCTAATTAAGGGCAACATAAAAGCCTAAGAAATGCTGGTTATTAGGCATGTACTTTAACTTGATCAGTGAGCTGGTATTCTTGTAAACAAAGATGCTAATTTCACCCAGCCCAAAATAAACCTCTCTGCAAATATCTCACAACATAATCATGCAGTACCTTGGGAGCAGAATCCCTATCTAGTGCAGGCTGCCTCTTGAGGTTACTAAATCTAGGCATTAATGGTACTCAATTTGAAGATGCAATAGAGGATAAAGAACATTCTGATAATGTGGTCTGAATATGGCCACTCCTCGGAGACTACTTTTTGTTGTGTTTAACTTGGCCTGAGCAGCTCTACGAACTGACCATTTCAATCATAAGTATGTAGAAGTTTATCTCTAACCTGGAGACAAGAAAGATAAAGCTCAATAGCATTTAAATCTGATTAAAACAATACATTTGTATTATTCAAGATTAAGTTTGGCTTTGCTATTGCTTCAAGATTATTTTGATTTTAGTTTTAACATCCAAACAGATTTGGGGAATAGTATTTCTTTTTAGGAAAGGAATCTGTTATAATACAAAAATAGTTATAATATTAGAATAATATGATAAAAATTGCAGGTTTTATCTAGTTTCCCTTGAGTCACATTAAGTGAGGTAAACATTTATCCCAGAGTTTAAAACTCTGACTTCTGGGAACTTGTTTCATGTTTTGATTCGGTGAAGATCAGTGTTTCTATTAGGGAAACACGGATCAAGGTGTTTTCTGAGGTACTTCACAGGGATGCTGTAATGAGAACATTTGAAGAGCTTTGCATTTCCTGTGAAAAAGGAAATATGGCTTATCTTATTGTCAACATCAATATTAAGCATAGGAGAGCATGAAGTCAGACAATTGTGGTTTAATGATATAATCATACCAAATGGTATTCCTAATCCTCTTTCGTTTTGAATTAGCCACAGCCCACAGTAGCTTTGTAATTGATAGACTATTAAAACTAACTTTGTACAACTTTTTACAACTTTGTAATTGACAGACTATTAAAACTAACCCTAAAGCTTAAAGCTAGGGGGGGTGGGGCGTGACTTCTATGATGCTCTGAGACTGTGGTTCTAACATCAGCGCTTAAAAGGACAACTTTCAAAAAAGGGCAATGTCTAACAAGCCTTGAGATGAAGGATTAGAGATTATAAATAGAATAAGTTTTAAAAATACATTTCTGGCATGCAGAAACTTCTAAGGGTCTGACCCTGCTGGACTTTCAAGAGCTGACTGCCTGTACTTAACCTGACAGAACCTGGAGGGAAGGTTGCTCTGCCCAGGGTCTGGGACTTGAGACTCCTGCCCCTGGAGAAAAAATTCAATGTAGACCTTATGGACCAGAAAAATAACACAAACTGGAGTCTAAATGGAAGAGCTACACAAAATTAGGCACCTGGATTTGGCAACAGAGTGATCCAGGCTTTAATTCTGAAAGTAGCACCCTTAACTACCTCTCGTATCAATCTGATAAAAGTCTATACTGTGTGAAAAACACTCCACTTTTATTTCTAACAATAGCAAAGGAGAAGATACAGAACTGACATAAGAAGTAAGAGAACCTCATGTCACAGAATCACTGAGTCACTTCCTTTAAACCCAGATCTTTTAGCCCAGTTTTGAAATTAATATGGAGACAATATAAGCCCAAAGAAAACTGTATTCAATGGCTCCAAACTACAATTACCCTGAGAGTGATGGTAATGTCTGTGTCCCACCCAGCTGTTCCCATTCCCTTCCACATTCTGGTCCGTCCATCATTTAGGTAAGAGAGCACCATCATCTTCCAGAAGCAAATGCGGAAACTTGCATTAACTACAGTGAATCCCTTGAAAAAAATAGACAAGAAAGGAGGGCATAATCCATCATCAAATGTAATTAAACACCACATGAGACCTTATGAGCTCTGATTGTGTTATTGAAAGTTACTTTGATCTTCATATCCCTAATCAAATATGGATAGGAATTGCTCTTAATAAAAGCAACGGAGCCAGGCGTGGTGGCGCACGCTTGTAATCCCAGCATTCGGGAGGCTGAGACCAGAGGATCTGGGTTCGCGGCCAGCCTCAGCTACCTAGTGAGGCACTCCACAATTTAGTGAGACTTGGTTTCAAAATAAAGAATAAAAAATAGGGCTGGGGGTGTAGCTCGAAGGTAGAATGCCCCTGAGTTCAATCCCCAGTACCACACAAAGAAAATTAAAATAAATAAATAAATAAATAAATAAATAAATAAATAAATAAATAAAAGCAATGGAGACAAGAATCATTCTTTCTCATGTAAAGAATTAGAATGTGAATACTCAGACTGTCTTTTATTAGGACATTCCTCCCTGACATGAACCTGGCTGTTCCACCATATGTCATACACTGGACTGTGTGCCCTTTTATGTGCCTACAGGTCCCCCGATGTCTTTGCCTTCAGAGAGAGACTAATGTAGTGTCAACTGCTCAGTGTGGTTCTCAAGCCATAAGTGTTGTCTGCCATACCCCGACTACCTGCCTTAGCTTGGGTAGAAACGCTAAATCTGCACACATATCCATTTATTAGCCTTTTAACACAGTTGAATTCTTTATCTTCCACCTCAGCCAAGTTAACATCAGTAGCAAAATGAACTGTGACTTAGAGTCCTATAACTGATGTCTTCTTAAGTAATATATGGATCAATCTTTATTTCTTCGCAGATAAAAAAGATTATGGAGGAAATAAGGAAAATTTTTTTCAGAAGGTTGAATAGGTCTATATTCTGAAACTCCTTTTGAACATAGTATATACTTATATGTAAATTTGCTCAAAAATTACACCTTTAGGGGGGATGCAGCAGTTCCCTGGCCTTATCCTTGTCAGAGATTAGAGAATTAAATTAAAGAGCATGGAGAAAAACTAACCATTCTTCTCCAACCAAGTGAAATCAGACATTAATTCAATACTTTACAGAAAGCCACCCACTGCTTCCTCCCTCCCATGATTCCCTTGGCATCTGAGGGCATGCTCATGGTGGGGTCTCACTCAGTTTTGGGCCAAGACCTGAAAGAAGCAGCATCCCAGAGCACAATTTGCCCCCCACCGCCCGCCCAATTACACTCACTATGTTTTTCTCTTCAAAGCTTCATTTCTTACAGGTGCCATTTGAACAAGTCCTTCACAGAATTCCATCCACATCTGTGTTGATCGGGCCTGACTTCCTCCATAGAGCATGTTTTCAACAACATAGTCAGGTAAGGTAAGGTTTGGCCTTCAGAGTCCAATACACATATTCACCCTGTCTGATACTTGGGTAGACAAGGTGCTTTTTCTAGATATTCTAACACCTCAGTTGTGGTGCATGACTACAAAAATAATCCAGCAAGATAGAACGGAAGTTATTTTTGCTGCGGGTCAATGATCTGAGATGGAATCAATGTCACATCTATAGGTAACAGCCTGTTTCCTACCATAGATGGAAGGGGAGTTGCTAGCAAGAACATTGCATGCTAACTATAAAAATAACACTGCAGACCCACTTTTTAAGACCTTGTTTTTTTTGTTTTTTTTTTTTTTTTAGCACAGTAAGGCTTATGGAAAATTTGAAAGGAGGGTACAGAGCTATCCCATGTGTAGCCTTCCTAATTATCCACCTCCTCCACCAGAGTGGTGCATTTGTTACAATGATGAAACTACCCTGACTTGTCATTATCACCAAAGGCCATCATTTGTAGTAGTATTTGCTCTTGGTGTTTACATTCTATGGGTTTAGACAGATGTTTAATGGCATGTATTCACCATTATGGCATCATACAGAGTATTTTCACTGCCATAAAGATCTTCTATGGTCCAGCAGTTCATTTTTCCTTCCCCACCCACTCCTAGAAAACACTGAACTTTATTCTGTCTCTGTAGTTTTGCCGTTTCCAGAATGTCATATAGTTGGACTCATATATTATATAACCTCATATTTCTTTCATTCAATAATATATATTTAAAATTTCTTCATGTCTTCTTATGGTTTGAGAGTTCATTTCTTTATACTGCTGTGAAGTATAAAGAAAAGTATGTCATTATCTGGATGAGCCACAGATTATTAATCCACTTGCTTACTGATTTACATTTTGGTTGCTTCCAGGTTTAAGCAATTATGAATAGTTTCTATAAACATCCACATGCAGATTTTTGTGTGGACGTAAATTTTCAACTCCTCTTAGTAAAAATCAAGGTATATAATTGCTGGATCATATGGTAAGAGTGTCTTTAGTTGTGTAAAAAACTACCAAATTGTCTTTCAAAGTGGTCTTACTGTTTTGTATTTCTATCAACAATGAATGAAAGCTCCGGTTACTTCACATGCTCACCAGTATTTGGTGGTGTTCTAGATTTTTGCCCATTCTAACGAACAGGCTTAGAGTGATATCTTATTTTAAGCTGAGTTTCTGTAATGGCACGTGATATGGGTCATTTTTTCATAAGTTTATTTGCCATATTCTTTGGTGAGGAGTCTATAAAGATCTTTCACCCATTTTCTCACTAAGCCATTTGTTTTCTTAATGTTAAGTTTAAAGTGCTCTTTGTATATTGTAGATAATAGTTCTTTGTCAGATATAGCTTTTGCAAATATTTTTTCCTAGTCTATCATTTATCTTTTTATTTTCTTGAAAGTATATTTCATAGAGAGGAAATGTTTAACTTCAACAGCATTTAATAAACAAATTTCTTCCTTGCATGTGTCATTCCTTAGGCTTTATATCTCAAAAGTCATCGCCAAACCCAACATCATCTAGATTTCCTCCTGTGTAATCCCCTAGGGCCTTTATAGTTTTGAATTTTACATCTATATCTCTGATCCACTTGGGCCCAAATTTTGTGAATGATTTAGTACTTTAGATGAATGGTTTAGGACTGTGTCTAGATTAATTTTTTACATGTGGACTCCCATTGTCTCAGCACCATTTATTGAAGAGACTATCTTTTCTCTATAATATTGTCTTTGATCTTTTGTTAAAGTTTAGCCAACTTTGTTCATGTGAGTCTACACTAGGCTCTCTGTTCTGTTCCATTAATCCATTTGTCCATTTTTCCACCAATACTAGACTTTTTTATTATAAATTTATAGTATGTCTTAAAGATGAACAGTATCAATCCTCTAGTTTTTCACAAAGCACACATTTGAAGGTTTTTACATGGATGAATTGATGAATTTGTATTGATAACCCAACACTCTGCTTCCTAGTCTCCCCATGTAGGCCACTATATCCATCCAGGATGAGTAACAGAGGATTGGAATATATTTGCAGACACGGGGAAGAGAGGAGGTAATTCAATCTCAGGGATATAGATTTGGCATCATTGAGAAAATGTTCTCACAATCCACTCAGATAACCATTTGGACAAAGAAAAGAGTGGTACTAGCAAAAAAGTGGGTGGGCCAACACGGATTTTTGGTAAGACTTATATGTGAACCATTCAGATTTACACATTCCTGAAAAATAGGTTTCAAAAGTATGCTGCAGGTGAATATAAATTAAACAAATGGGGGGAAAAAGGTGTTAAAGATAAAAGTGCAAATTGCATGCCATCTCCTAAAAGTTATTCATTATTAGCACTGTGGAATACCTGAAAAACATTTGTGATTTCTGTGTAACTTGTTTTATTTTTTAACAAAATTTCTGCGTTGGTGTTAAACAGATTTTCAACCCTCAACAAACCAGATGGCTAATCCAAAATTATTACATGAAATATGAATAGGAAACTAAGAACTGTACTCTGAAAAAAGATAATGAGAATTTTTCAGCATTTACATTTTTACCAAATAAATTGTATTTCTATTTCATTGGTATCTGCTTTGGAATTGTAACAAATAGTCCCAGTGATAATTACCAAATGTCTATATTTAGGGAAAACTAGCACATGTGTATCATAAATAATAGCACAAATTGATATTTCTGAATTGCCTGTTTTTCTAGATATAGACATTTGGTAATTATCACCAGAGCTGGCATGTAAAGAGGTGTTTAGACAATTTAAAAAATGCATATTGCTTACTCAATAGACCATGCACTAATTATATGCAATGAAAATCCACATCCAGGTATGTTATAATAAGGTGAGATCTTTATCCAGTAGATAATAAGGGAAAAGTATGTACTTTGGCGTAGTGAGCATAGTCACTTAAAGACCACCTAAGACAGTTTTGACTGTGACTGATAAATCACTTACTAATCTAAGAGTGTCCCAAGGTAGAATAACTTTAATCTTAAAGCTAAAATGTTTACTGCCCAAATATTATTTTTGTACCTTGGCACAAAGACGTTCATTAATTCTGCATCACTTTGTCTGTCTCCTACAGCTTTTAGTTCTGACTTATTGCCTGATTGGCAAAGAGCAACTTCCAACAGAGAAAGGCTTAGCACAAATTGGCCAGAACAGGCTTACTTTTGGCTCCTCACCTGGTAGAACTGATGTCTGCTGAAAGTAGTTTTTTTTTTTTTTTCCTGCTCAGGTAGTATGCAAGATGTTTTCAGAGAGCAAATGCAGGCAGCAGATAGAAGATGGGTTGTTTCAGTCCACTTTAGTATCTGGCCATATCTTGGTTAAATATTATTTTATGCTAGGGGGCATGCAAAGACATCAGCAATCACCAGGTGATACCGACAACAGTGATGGCAGCTGTGACTTGGACAATGAGGAGGACCAACTGTCTGGTAGCAACGTGAAGTTTCTAAACTAAAGCTGTCTCACTTGCTGCCAAAGTGAGAAGGTGATGCAGCTCAGTGGGTTGCTAATGAGAAGCAAAAGAGGAGTATGAAGCCCATGCCAAGAGGTATAAGAAAAGGAGGGAAGATAATTAAGAGGTTGAATTTAAACTTCAACCAAAATCCAAATTCTGTAGCATTAAGAAGATAGTTTAAACTAATAATATGAGCATAACAAATATTCATGAGATGCCCAGGAGGTAACTCTACCATAGCAGAATAGGTGGAATAAAAAACAAGAACAACATGCACAGAAATTCAGCTAATATAACAATTAAGGAAATATCAAAACAACTTCTGCTATGATAAGTTAGTATGATGAGGTGTTTGAGAGTTCTTGGCAGGTTTCTAGGAACTGAATATAATGTTTCTAGATTAAATATTTTTAATCAACTACTAATTCAGAGTAGAAGATGAAATGCACATATCATATAATTAAGAGATTGTTCTCTTCCTTCTCACACACCAACTCATAGGGCCATTGATCTGATCATTTCTTTCACATTTTCTTTTTGCTGTTGTCATAGTCATTAATGAGCAATGCCTCATGAGACCCAGTATAATCATCTCATATTCTGGCAGGGACCATTATAGCTCACCTGCTATTCCACAAGCTCCCTTGTCTGTGATGTATTATCTTAGCAATTTGGGTTAGTGTTCAATCAAATACTAACATAGGTGTCCCGTGAAGGGAGTTTGGCAGTGTAATAAAAAGTCCATAACCAGGTGGCTTTAAGTAAGGAAAATTGTCCTAAATAATTTTCCATCAGTTGAAAGACTTTAAGAGGAGAATGGGACTCCCCTGAGGCAGAATAAATAAATAAAGTCCTCCTGTGAAAAGCAGTTCTGGACCTGCCTGTGAGTTTCAGCCTACTTGTCATATCCCTTCGTTGATGGCTCCTTCTGTAGATTTTAGCCTTGCCTTCTCATCCCTCACAATTGCATAAATCCATTTCTTGTAATGAATCTTTGGAATACATGTATCTTCAGCCAGTCGGTTTGCTTCTCCAATTGCATACTGATTGATACACCCCACTAAATTTTCCAGCCTCGTTTAATTAGGGTAAAGGCTATTTTGACACCGAGACTTACAGGTGAGATTGCATACTTGTCATTTCCAGCCTGAGAAAGCTACAGTATGGGGGTGGGGTGTATGTGCCTCCTCTGTCTCTCCTTTTTCAGTGGCAACCTTCAAGCCACAAGTGAGGAGGATGAAGCCACTGAGAGAGAAGCAGCTTCTGTTCCTGTGTCACACCACAGAAGAGTGTGTCACTTGAACTGTATCAGACTTTGTGGACATAAGGGACACACCTTCTTCCCATCAAGCTTCAGATCTGTCTGCTAACCTTGCTTTTAGCTTGTAGTTTACTTGCTCTCTCAGTGTAGCCTATCTTGTCTCATTTAATAGATATAGTTCCCATTTCAGGAATATGTCTTTCAATGTCTATATACACAGTACTTAGAAACTCACTGGACACATTTTTATCTTAAATTTACAACACAGTAGTTCTAGGATAATCAGAAGCTTCATTCTCACAGGCAATGATGGAAGCTAAAAACAAGATAAAGGTAGAAAATGGTAACTCTTCCAAAACAATCTCTAATCACAGCACTGACTATTTACAGGACTTCGTTACTTTACAAAACCAATTTTATGTTTTTTTGTTCTTAGTTCCACATCAGCCCATATTTATTATAATCTACAATCGTCTATGGTCATGGAGTCCACATGTGAATGATGCCACACCACAAAAAGAAGAAGAAGGAAGAAACAGCCTGTTAATAACACCAGAGATGATGAAAGAATCAAAAACAATAAATTGGAGGGCTGATGGACATTCCCCCTCCAAAAAAATCACTTTTTCAGCTCTTCAGTTTTACTGGGTTCTTATCTGTGTGGCTGGATTTCTGAAGAATAATTTTAAATAGCCACATTAACTTGTCTACAGTGCTACAATGCCAACCAAGAGTTTTAGATGGTTTTCTGGTTGTGAAGTTGTGAAGAGCATTTTTTTCTTCATTATTGTCATTATTACATTATATTTATTAAGACAAGAATAAGGATGCCTCCAAGAATGTATTTCTTTATTCAAAAGAATATCTTTCAAGCTGGGTGTTGTGGCACACACCTGTAGTCCCAGCTACTTGCGAGACTGAAGTGGGAAAATTTCATGAGCACAGAATTTTGGAAACCTAGGCAACTAGTGAGACACTAACTAAAAAATGCTTTCATATACAATATAAGGTTGACTATGTAAAAAAAATAGCTGTATGTATGTGTATATACATATATATAAAAAATGTTAAGAACACTTAAGTTTTCACCCTGATGGAATAAATTATTCAAAATTTTTCTGTCTTCTATTTTTCTAAAATTAAGAAAATTCTACTAAGTCAAAAAAAGGTTTTATGATGAAACCAACAGATAAATTAATTAAATATGAAATATTGTAATACCAGCATTTGGGAGGCTGAGACTGGAGGATCTGGGTTCTCGGCCAGCCTCAGCTACCTAGTGAGGCACTCCGTAACTTAGTGAGACCCTGTTTCAAAAACAAAGAATAAAAAATAGAGCTGGTGGTGCAGCTCGGAGGTAGAATGCCCTGGAGTTCAATGCCCAGTGCCGCAATAAATAAATAAATAAATAAATAAATAAATAAATAAATAAATAAATAAATAAATAAAATACTAAAATAGCCAGGCGTGGTGGCACACGCTTGTAATCCCAGCATTTGAGAGGCTGAAACTGGAGGATCTGGGTTCGTGGCCAGCCTCAGCTACTTAATGAGGCACTCCGCAACTTAGTGAGACCCTGTTTCAAAATAAAGACAAAAAAACTCGGAGGTAGAATGCCCCTGAGTTCAATCCCCAGTACAGCTAAAAATAAAAATAAAATAAAATACTAAAATAATCACTGTTAAAGATGATAATAACATTATAAGTATAGGACCTTACATTTATTATAACACTTTTCAGATGGATTTCTCTCTAAAATTCACAGAATTTGGATAATTAATAAGTATCTTTTCTACAGAATTGTCAAAGTTTTTATTTTATTTTATTTGGTGCATTGTAAATTTTACATCATACTGGGGTATAAAGTGTCAGACAGATGCATGTACATAGTTCTTGTACCTTTCCCACTGAATCTGTCCCTCAGAAGTCTTTTTTTTAAATGAACATCTAATTTTTCCCTAACAGCTATGTGACTATACAGTAAAGTCTCAATCTGAATACAAAGTTCTCATCTTAATAAATATCTACACAGGTTCCTTAGTGAATTTTATTTTTAAACAAATGGGTAGGATTAAGTTACAATTAACATCTCGAAATACTTTTTTAGGTTTATGTTTTAAAGATGCTACTGAATGCTTAAGTATTCTTTAAACACTTTATTTCTGGTCAGTCTGAGCACTATAGCCACCTTGAAAATTTGTAGTATTAGCTCAGACCATCTCTTGCTTGGCAAAGATAGACATTGTCTGGCCCTATCACTAACTGATCACGAGTTCTTGGCTTGCAGAGAATGGTCAGTATGATTTAATTATTACACAGTCCTGCTAACATCATCACATTTATTTCATGGTTACATTTATGACTATTTTTTCTTAACAATATCATTATTTTCTCAATTTTATTCTATTAGTTCTAATTATGCCATAGAAATAATTTCTAACTTACATATGTATATATCCCTCCAATTTGCTGTATCTGTAAATGATCGACTATGGTTTCTCTCTACTTTATAATCTTCACCAATTATGAAGTTGATAGAGACCTAGCCTCATAGATACATCATTGACAAAACAGAACAAAACAAAAAAACAACGTGCATACATGCTACATATGTACAGGCAAATCCATTTCAGAGACCATGAAGAGTTGAAATACAGTCAGCAACCTATGAAGATTTAGAAGTGTTCAACCTCAGAAATTAAGGGGTGTAGACCTATGAAAGTAATTTTGGACCATTTGAAGTTTTTAAATCTCTAAAAGTTGAAAGAAAAAAAAAACCTCTTGATAATTACTGTCTGGTTTTTTGTTTTTGTTTTGTTGTTTTTCCCCTGACTCCTGCCTAAATTTGGTGACTCTGTCCTTTTTTTATTTTTTTTTTCTTCCTTTAACTCTAAATTATACACTAACCTCAAAATACTGGAATATTACTTCTCTATGTCAAGGTATCAGTCCAAGGACCAAATATAGTTCTGGTTTAACTTGTTTTGCCAAAAAACTCCATAATGTTTTCAAGGCATTTTGTCAACTTAGTTTTAGAAAAACTGTCTAATGTTTTTCAAGAGATAAGTAAACAAGAACATTATACCTTTTTCTTAATGGCCAGAAAGAATCAAGGGTGTCCTTTGGACTGTGGTAAATAAAAGAGCAGCTGAGGTGAGGACAAGGGGCTGTCTCCTTCTAAGGTATCATTGTGGTTTTTCTGGAGAAGCCCAGCAAAATGAAAGCTTTCTGTATCTTAATAAATGCAGCCATGTCATCCCTACCATAAACATGTGTACAGTCCTGCCACCAGAGAAAAACTACAGACTTAATGACTTTTGGGTGTCTATCTACTCACCTAGATCCTCAAACCCTGACCACAGTACCCACGCCTCCATAAATGGTTTTTGAAATTGGAAAGCCACATATATTCCCAAACTTATATACAATGCATGCACAGAAATAAGGCGAAAACAGCCCCATGACATTTTCAATGAATACTTTCCCAAAATACCAATTGACTATTTGCTGTTCTAGGACCTATTTAGTGAGCCAGCAAGTGTGTGAGAGAGATAAATATAAAATTACAAATAAACATACAAATAAAACACAGAAAGCAGCTTCTTAGCTTTGGAGACACAGAAATCATGTTCACCCTGTGTGGTTGGAATGAATATAGTCAACATTTAACTTCCAAAAGAAAATTATCTAGTTATTCATGAAGTATAGACACTTCTTTGCTTTCATTTTTTCATCTCTTGAAGCTGAGAGTTAATGTAGGGATTATTGATGACTGTGGAGGAAAATGAAAAGTTTTGTATGATAGAGAAATTAAATAATAATGATAAGAGTCAGCCTACGAATCAACTCAGTTATTGGCTTAAAGAGAAGAGTGTCTTTCCTCTCCGGGTTTTACAGAATAAAGGAGGGAACTATTCTACATGTAGAGTTAGTACAGATACACAGACCAAATAGCATGCCTGTTTCATCTTAAAATATGTTCAAAATGTACAAAGAAAAAAATGGTATTTGTTATCATTAATTAGCTAGTATACAATAAAATCCAATGACAGTTCTTTATATTTTAGTACCAATCCTAAACACTTCAGCTCAGTGTTTTTTTCTTCTTCCCCAAGTGCCACAACTGCTTCTTATCCTCTTACTACTCTTCTAATTTAAAGACCAAGAAATTTGTTTTCATTTGATACTGTATTAGATTTTCAAACTATTTGCTAGAAATTGCACTCTAATTTCCAATGTTCTATGTTCTTCTAGTTGAGGAGCATTTTTGAAAAAATCATCCCTTTCCTGGTGCTCCAATTCTGAGATGGTACAAAAAAAAGATGCTGATAAGAAGGCAACTGTCAAAATAATTCAACCATTGCCCTTGAGAACTTGGCACCTTCCTCATTTGTGCTCTTTCTCAAATCAACAAGCTCTTGGTTCTACCAGGTACACTGGCTTTATTAAAATGGTAAATCGAATGTCAAAATTCATCACAAAGCAGGATGTAAATAAGAGACATATGTGTGTATTTAATATGCTATATCAACGCCTAAAGACTAAAGAAGAATGCAATAAAAGTGTAAAAAAAAAAAGTGTTACATTTCTTGGCAATTTTTGTCCTCTGGCTTAAAGGATAATAGCAAAATTAATATTTCTAACTTTCTTATTCCATTAACTGTGCCATTTCCTTCATGGAATAATAATAGTACCCAATTTCAGTATCAAAACTATCACCAATTAGTCATTGTGTGTATTTGTGAGTGTGCATGTGCAGTGCTGGGAAGAGAACACAGGGCTTCATGAAAATTGAGTTACCTCCCCAGTCTTACCAATTAGCTTTTGAAATCATGAAAGTTCCATCTTCATTTTTGGAAACTTCATTTCAGTACTAATCTTGATGATCCTATTTGATATAGTCATAGGAGTAGTGTTGGCTTCTATCTTTTGTTTGCTCAGATTTTGTTGTTTTTTGTTTTTCTTGAGAAGGGGACTTTCTATGTTTCCCAAACTGTCCTTGTACTCTTGGGCTCAAGTCACCCTCCTGCCTCAGTCTCCAGAGTAGCTAGGACTATGTGTTTGTACCACCATGACTAACTACCTTAAACTTTTGAAGAATATTGTAGCTTTAGAACTGTATTGCACAAATATTTAAAAACATAGGTGTGTATGTATGTATGTGTGTGTGTGTGTATAAGTATATTAGAAGCTAATAAAAGTATATTAGATAAATTGGGAGGAAAGCTGGTTGAATTTGAAACCTGACTCTGAAATGTATTAGCTGTTTGGTCTTCAGAAACTTACTAACCTTCTGCTTTCTTAATTTACCCATCCATAAGAAAATTTCCTATACTACAGAGTTGTCATAAAGATTTTTAGGAAGTTAACATACAAAATGCTCAGAAATGTACTTGACATGCAGTAAGACTCACTTATTGTATTTTATTTTTATCATTATCAGTATTAACTTCATTATTAAATTTCACACCACAAGGCTTTATCAAAAATTGCCAGTCATGACACTTCCTAAAATATTCAAATATTTCAGAAACAGAGAACCCTAAAACATCTTTTAAGTCATGCAAGATTCCTGCAAATGGCTACATGTCATTCTCATCGTCATTTTTGACATTCTGCATTTGGATTTAACCATATCCTTCCATGATAAAAGACATCTCTCCTGCATGTATAAAAACTTTTGCATAAATTTTAAACCACATAAATAAAAATACATTGCAGATAGGTTTTTTTCTCCTTAAAAAAAACTAAACAAATTTGTTTCATATTTTCTATAATTTTTTTCTAGATAATAATATGTTAGTTGGAGCTGGTCATGGTGGCACACACTTGTAATCCCAGTTCTTGGGAGGCTGAGACTGGAGGATTTGGGTTCATGGTCACCCTCAACTACTTAGTAGACTCTCTGCAACTTAGTGAGACCCTATTTCAAAAGAAAGAATAAAAAAAAGGACTGGGGGTATAGCTCAGAGGTAGAATGCCCTTGGGTTCAATTCCCAGTACCGCAAGAAAAATACATATATATTAGTTGTAAGTGTCAATTTGGTAGTTTAGACTGGGTTCTGTGAGATCTTCTCAGCTGTGTGCATGCATCTGTATGTATGTGAAAATACAGCCAATCTCTGGAAAAAGAAATAAATCAGGTTTGGACTTTTATCATAACCTGTTGATTAACTACTAGCAATCTGTCATGTTCTGGGTCACATTACTACAGAAAATGGAGCGTCACCTTCCGGAGTGCCCCTCTGAGAACCTCAAGTTCATGGGAATGAACAGTAGAAGGGACCTCTGAACTCTTTCCCACAGCCAAGTGACAGCTGTGATTCTTTGGCCTCAGCCTGCCTTCTTAAGCTGATTCTGCTTGAAATTTATGGTGCTCCCCACACAGTGTCCCAGGCCTATTCTGGACATTTATTATTCTGACCAATTATTGAAGGATATATGCTTTTCCTATCATCTAGTTTGATCAACATTCCGGCCTGTACGATAGAAGGGACAAACCGCAGTTGAGAACAGAGGCAGGAGAACATTCTGACACACTGCCAAAGTTCATTCCAGGCAGCTTTTGTGTAAACTCAAACACGCTTTAATACTGTGTTTAAAAAACTGTGCTGTAGCTTCATTTTATCAACAAGTTTTTCACATCAGAATAAGGAACAGAAAAATAAGACATCAAAGAGACAGATGAAGAACCCAAACTTTTAAGAAGAAAGTTCAGTTTCAATCCCTTCAAGCTTCTGCTATGTATGAGCTGTGAAACATTCAGTAAATTTCTTACCCTCACTAAGCCTCAGTTTTTCTCTTCTGCAAAATGGAAATATAAGTATAGGACTCACAGCATAATAGTGGAATTCAATGATAGAATATTTGATATAGAAAAAACTAAATGAGCTTCAATTTTTATTAAAATGACTAATGGGCTTTGGAGTCACATGTGCTCAGTTTGGTCTTTGTTGGAATTTTTGAGCGGTTGGCTTATCTTTTGAATACTTGAAGCTTAATTAGCTTGAATACTAATTGAGCCCTTCAAAACTAGAAAATGAACTACTTTTTTTCATTCTTAAATTCCCTAATTAAATTAAGTTGATGAGTTTTTTTTTTATTTTACTTTCTTAGTGGTATTGCTTTAGTTAACAAGAGGAATTATTATATTGTATTTTATTGTGGTATTTTTATAATCAGTTTTGTAGGGGCTTTTCAAAACTATAAGAAAATAAATATTTTCATGAGTTTCACTGATATATCCAAAATAAGAAACTTTATTCATAATAACAGAATTAACTTAAGAAGGATTAATAACTACCTGCCTTGTGTTAGCTGCTATTCTTGGCACTGGCTAGCCCATGATGAAAAGGCAGAAAAATTCCTTCTTCCTATTAAGCTTGCATTAAGGGACAAGAAAAATAATACATATAAATGATACATAGCAGTAAAGTATATAAGGATGATAGAGGAAATTAAAACAAGTGAGTTGATAGAGATTACACTGGGATAGGGGTTTGGGCAGGCCCCTTTGGGTGGGGCTTTAGATATGTGGCTTTGGAATGATTCTCTGAGAAGTAGCATCTAAAGTGATTCATATATGTGAAATTCCAGTACTTGGGGGGCTGAGATAGGAGGATCACAGGTTTGAGACCAGCCTCAGCAACTTAGTGAGGCCCTATTTAAAAAAAAAAAAGTGTGGGGTAGAATGCCCACAATGTGTCTGAGGAACATGAGTAGGAAAGACAGGGAAGGGTTGGATAATGCAGGACAGGGAGGCAGTGAGGGGAGTTGATTTTATCCTAGGGGGAATGGGAGATCATTGGATGAGAAATGCTATTATCTTTACAGAAGTTATATAAGAGAAAATACAGAGCTACTTTGCAGGAAGCTCCTTCCGATTCAGAAGAGAGATGGCAGAAGTTTAGATCAGGATCATGGTAATGGAGATAAGAGGGATGGTCATGTTTAAATACAATTTGTGTATACAATGAAAAGGGCCTGCTGATGTATTATATATGAGTGTTGAAGAAAAGGCAAGAATCAAGGATGAGAAATGATGTTACCATTTTCTGACACAGAAAAAGAAGGAAGAAAATTGTTTAAGTGAAAACATGAGGGTGGAGAATCAGGAGCTCCCTTTAGGACATGGTGATATGTTTATGAGAACCATTAGACAGAAAAGAGGATGCAGTCAGAGTTGGGCTCATGCAGATCTTAAGGCTGCATTCATAGGACATCTGAGGAGTTAGTCTTAATTTAGGTAAAATTGCCCTGCTTTGACCTGACATAGTGGGAAGAATCCCTTCATTCCTGAACTTCCCTAAATTAGAGTATCAATCCTATTAAATAACAGATCTTTTCCAGAAGATTATTGTAGGAAAGGAGTTTGCCTATTATGTGTCAGGGAAGGGGCATTCTGGCTGATTCAAGTTTCTTTGTAAGTACTTAGGAAGAGATGTCTTTGCCACTTAGCTAGGCCTACCCTGGGACTTACAGAATCAATAAAGTAAGGTGTGAGATATTGGAAATTTGGGCAGAGAACAGATCATTTAAGTATCTTGAGGACATTATTTGGTATTTATATGGAAGGAAATTCTGGAGATGGCACCCAGAGTCGGGAGATAGGATATAACACATTAATATCAGATATAAGAGAGAAACTTCTCCAGTAATTTCCTTCAAAGTGGAAATATGTTCAAAGTGGAAATATGTTCAGTCAACTGCCAGTTATAAAATCATGAAATTTTATGTCTCCAAACATTTATTCCAGACATTTGTTTTAATTTCTAACACATTAGATTTACAAAACAATTGATTAATCATACATGATTTATATTGAGCTTTCTCACTCCTGTCTCTCTTTTCCTCAAATAAATTTGCTAATAAAATATGAAATATTTTAAAAATGGAGTCAACAGGTGTGGTGGCTTATACCTGTAATCCAAATACTTAGGAGGCTGAGATAGGAGCCTTGCAGGCTAGATGTCAGCCTCAAACAACTTAGTGAGACTCTCAACAACTTAGTGAGACCCTGTTTCAAAATTTAAAAAGCTAAGTGTATAGCTTGGAGGCAGAATGCCCATGGGTTCAATCCCCAGTACCCAAAGAAAAAGGGGGGGAGCGCAAAAAGGAGAAAAGATAGCATGACAATGTTATATATTCCATGTTTCCAGACAAACTAGGGTTATTTTGGGGGAGGATGTATATATATTTTTTTTCAGCACGGATTTTTTATACATTTCTTGAGTACAACAGGGTTACATAGACATTTATGATGTATCAATCATTGTCAGATAAACTAGGGTTATTTTAAAGGAACTTTTCATGTAAGTAAGGATCAAGGAACAATCTCCCATTCTCTTTTCAGAAGCTAACACTTCACAAGAAAGTTGAAATGAAGGAGAGAGAGAGAGAGAGAGAGAGAGAGAGAGAGAGAGAGAGAGAGAGAGAGAGAAGGAAAGGGGTAGAGAAGATATTCAATAACATGTGCAAAATATTACCCCAATTCTGCAGTGTGGGGTGGCTGAGTGCAGCTGTCCCACTGTCCTGAGGAGCCAGCAGAGACACACACTTTTGGTCTTTCCATCTGAGCTGCTACACAGAGAGCAGATTTTGGAGTAGGATCTTATAGCACAGAGCCATCACGACTGAAGCCTGATGCTCCAAACACAGACACACTCTCACTTCCACAAATGTTTAAGTAAAAAGAGAATGTGCTGAAGAAGGAAATTATTGTCTTTTTGTTTCCTTCTTCTCATTTTCTTCTCTTGAAAAAGCACACCTCGTATGGTGTTTTGACTTGTAGAAAATGAAAAACAAAGATTAATTCTGAAGCTGCTAATTGTGTAAAAGCATGGATTTTTCAAAGAAAGTAAAAGTTCTTTTATTAGCACAGAAAAACTTTTGAAGAGAAAGCACCAATCATTTTCCTTAGAATCTTTCTTCCTAATAAAACAGATATTTGGACAAGATTCATCAAAATATATCTATCAAAAAATCTTGCCATATCAAGTTGATGTCTCAAGTTTCTATAGGATCATAATTAAAGTTAGTATAATTTCTAATGCAGAAACATTTTCCTATGAAACAGTAGATTTTGATTTTCATTAAAGAAATTGATTTTAGATAATTATAACCTGAATTAATGTAGTTAATATTGCTTATACTTTGGTGTTAATATTAAACAAACAAGATTTGCACTTCTCCTAGACCAAAGAAAAGATAATAGAGTTGTAAAACCATATAATTGGAAACATATGCCCATGGTTAACTATTGCCAGAAATCAACATGTAAAATTCATGTTTTTCCCAGAATTTCCTTACCATAACTCTTGGATCTAGTCACCCAACCATAACAAGCACAGAAAGAACAAAATTTAAAAGGGTCCTACCCCAAAATATTATTCCCAAAAGTCCTTTTGGGAAAAATTATTTAGACATAGCGCAATGGATAGAGATCCAACATCTATGTGAATACACACAGTACCATTCAGTGTTCTGGTACAAACATTTAGTATTAACAACTGACATCGAAGATGTTTGCTCCTTAAGAGTATTGTGCATTATTCACTCTATGGAACTGAGGGAAGAATGCATGTGCAGTATGCTGTTGGCTTCTGAAATGATAGTCCCAAATAGAGCATTGCTATAGTTTGTATCTTTGGGGAGTCAATAACATTATTTTATAGATGTGTATACCTGAATTTTCACCTTTGAACAGAGGAGAAAATCGTGTGGATGCTACAAGAGGATGTTTATTTTTGTTGTAGAGATGCATGAATGGAAAATTAGTCACTTAGAACTCACTCCAGAATGAAAGAATAAAATGCTCTTGTCTATCAAGGAGTTATAACTATCTGGAGAATTGTGAAATAAAAATTCCTCATTGGTATCTCCATTATTCCAGTGTGTCCTCTGCTGTGTTAGCCCTTCAGGAAATCTGTCCTCTCTAAGTTGCCTTTGTCTCCTCAGCCAAGTAATCTTGTCATGTGATTACATTACCATTTAACCCAGCATAATTGTAGTAAGAGGACAGACAGTAGGGACTAGTCATCAAAAATGCCCCTCTGTCCAAGGAGAGAAATCCTTGTGGATTTTGTACATTATAACACTGTAGAGAATAAAGTTCCAGCCAAATGTATATATTATAATACATTAATATACATTATATACATTACATACACACACACACATAGACACACACACACACACACACACACACACGTCTGGCTGCTGGAGATGTAGCTTGGAGGTAGAATGCCTCTGGAATCAATTCCCCAATACCAAAACATAAATAAATAAATAATAAGAGAAGAGAGAGAGACAGAGAGAGAGAGACAGAGAGAGAGGAGGTTCAATTGCTCACCAGTGGCTGGAATAGAGGAAAATGTGTGCCTTCTTTTCTTAAGAACGACAAGTTCACTAAATCATAGGGAAATTCTGAGGCAGATTTCTTGATATATGCTAACGAAATTGATCTTTTCGGTGAAAAAAAGAGGCATAAGCAATCTTGGGACTGAATAATGTCACCTCCAACAAGCCTGTCTTTCAGTGGTCAAAATATTTTCACTCCCCTGCTCTCTTTGCCTGCTTTACTCTGGCAAAGTGAGAGGTGAATCACTTTTGTTCTGCTGTGATTATTTTTACCCCTCAAAACACAGCTTAAGGGCTCAATTTTAGGACATAATTGCACACAAAACCAACTTGTTCAAAAGGTTAAAAAAAAATAAAACTCCTGAAGTTTCAGTAAACACCAAGTCGAAGATGAGTCAGGTTCAAGTGAAAGAAGAGGAAACATTAACCATTTCTTACTAGAAACATACATTATTTATCCCATATCTCACTGCAGCAAATCAACCCCACTGGCTTATTTGTCTTTACTTCAAGGTTCCTCTATGCAGTGCTCAAAAAACAGTAAGTGTCTACCTTTGCAAGTAACTCAAAATTCAAAAGCAAATTTATAAATCAGTGGTTAAACTTACAATGTGTTTTAACATCAGAGGAAAATATTATATATGAAAATTGTATTTCTAGGTTATCTATGGGTAGTTAATTTTATTTTAATGGATATGCAATAGTGGACACTTATGTTTGCAATGAAAACTATAGAATTCAGTGTTTTTTAAATATAAACAATAGCACCAGCAGAAAATATTTAAACTGTTGCTTTGGCTTTCCAAAGTGGAAATATAAAAATAAAAATGAATTTAATATGGCCCCTAGGTAAGAATGATCTGAAACTTAAACATTAGATTTGGATACTGCAAAGAACAAAAGTATCAGGATCAAACAAATCATATTTTGAAAAAAATTAATTTATTTTTTAAATTATTTGTGCATTGTAATCATACATCTTGATGAGGTACAGGATGGTAGAGGCATACATGCATACATCACTCAGTTAGCCCTTTCCCAATTCCCAGCCCAACCCCTCCCCCTCTCCCTCCTCACATGTCCAGCTTAGTAACTGTCTTTGATATGTTAGTAAATGTACATCATGTGCATTGGGGTGTTTTTCTCTTCCCCCTTCTCATCTCCCTCAGTTAGATCATCTTTACTCAGCTACAGTTTCTCCTTCTTTGGAGTTCCTTCTATGTCGCATTTTCTCCCTAGCTTCTGTATATTAGGCAGAACACTGGATTTTTCACTTTCTGTAACTGGCTAATCTCATATGCCATAATGTTCTCCAGTTCCATCTATTTCCCTGCAAATGACATAATTTTATTCTTCATTATGTCTGAATAAAATTCCATTGTGTACATATCCCATAGTTTTGAAATCTGTTGATGGACATCTTGGATGGTTCCATAGTTTGGCAATTGTGAATTATGCAGCTATAAACATAGATACACAGGCATTAGTTTAGTGGTTTGGTTTCCATTATTTTGGGTAGATACTCAGAAATGGTATTGCTGAATCATATGGTAGGTTCATCCCCATTCTTCTGAGGATCCTCTATACTATTTACCAAAGTGGTTGCACTAATTTGCAATCCCACCAACAATGTATTAGAGGTCCCACTTCTCCACACCCTCACCAGAATTTGTTGTTATTTATGTTTTTATATCATCAGTACGCATAACATTTTGCATATATTTTCTTGCTTTATCAAGAGGTCAAGAAAAGATATTGGACCAAATTTTTCTATTATTTTAATCTCTATTCCTGTTCTAGGTTTCAACACTAATTGGGCACAAGGTAAGTGAAATCATCTCTTAGAATAAACAAGTTCTGGAACCACTTTGAAGCTTATCTCTGAGGCTAAGCTTCCCTTGATCCTTCACTGAATCTTACAGCTGACCAATGAGAATGTTATACCTGACATACTCTACCATACTTTATCAGACCTACATCAACACAACAGTTTGCAGATATCCTCTTCTGGACTCTTAGAGTTTGGCAGTGGTGGAAAAAAAGACATACCAGTTTGAAAGATATTTGTGAAGCATGAGAGAAGAAACTACGCTGTCAACAGTTTCCTTATTTCTGCTAGTTCCTCCAGTTGTCAATTCCACAGAAGCCTCAGGGATTTGGTAAAACACTATATCACAACTCTGTCTACCTCACACACACTGGGTGGCTTTAGATCATACTCGGAGTAAAATCTAAACTCAGCCCCTCGCATTCCAGACTGCACAAGGCCTGGCTCCAGGTCTGATTATCTGGTTTCACTTCCCACCTCTTTCCTGCTCTTAAGTCCTCTCAAGTCCAACTGGCCAAAACCATGCTGAGCCCTTGCACATCCCAGCACTACTTGCTCCTATCTTCTGCCTAAAGTGCTCTCCCTGTTCTCTGCAGAGCTAAATCCTGAATGTAATTCTGTTCTCCATCAAATGCCACTTCTTATCTATCTTTTTTAAAGTAGCATCATTTTCTTCCTTCTAATTTCTATCATTATACTCTATTTTTATATCTAAAAATTTTATGTTACTTCTTCTGATATTGTCATTTTGCCCAACTAGTGTGATTTCAATTTCATGAGAGTAGGGGCTGTTTACATATCAGTGAACACTGCTTCCCAATCGCCTAGCCGCATACCTGGTACACAGTAAATGGTTGGTGTGTATTAAATGAAGAAGCAGCTATTGACATTAAAGAGACATCTTTGAATTTATAATAGTGTATTTAGTCATTTTACTACTGTTAAACATTATTATAATTAAATCATTTTGTGGCCCACAGAAAGAAAATAGCACCCTTTCCAAAAGAAATACCAAGTTCCAGAAGTGGAAGTTCAAGTTAAGAGGAAGACACAAAGTCTGAAAGCACTTTAAGCCAATCCTTTAAAAAATGAAAGTAAAGGTTAAGGGGACTGTGGTTCTTTAGTCTACAAAATAGAGACGTAAGAGATTAGTTAATTATTGTCTTCACATTTTGAAGTGTTTTTATCATGCAAATCTTAAGTTTTAACTGTCCATGAAGAGGAAAGAAAAGAAAACAATTCTAAATTTAAGTTGAAGATAACTAAGATGAACCTAAGACTCTCTTGGCCAGAAGAGAACAGGCTCTTAAAAGTGATATGGGAGTATAAACGATCAAAATTCTGACAGGAGAGGGTTGACAACATCTTTCTAAAAACATGAAAAATAACTTGTGACCAAAGGAGGGATTCCTAGAGGACTTTGTTTAGCTAAGGAATGTATTTAGCATTAAAAGGTTAATATACATAAAATACAAATGTATATAAATGCATACTTTACTCTTTTCTGGTATATTACATCCAACTAATATTCTCTATTTAGCTGTCCCACAAGCAGCTGAGTTTAATAAGCAGTGTTAAAAGCTGAGTGCCTCATGATTTTGTCATAGCTGATTTCCCCATCCCCTTCCTCTTCTCTTACTTGGTTTTCTCTGGACCTCTCAAAGGAAGAAAAGTGGAAGATTAATGTGCAGTCAAACTTAAAACCAACAGTGGTATAAAGAGTATTTCTCGAGCAGGACATGATACATACCTGTAATCCCAGTACTTGAGACTGAGACAGAGGGATCACAGGTTTAAGGACAGCTTCAGTAAGTAGTGAGACTCTCATTAACCTAGAAAGACCCTGTTTCAAAATAAAAATAAAATATGGCTGGGGGATGTACCTCATAGATAGAATGTCCCTGGGTTCAATTCCCAGTACCACACACACAAAAAAAATAGTATTTCTCTTAACTATTCTAAGAAACTAGAAATACTGTTTTTCTGCTGTCTTATTAGCTAATTCTATTACAGTTATTGAACATCATTTATTTTCCATGCACTTTCTGAAGGGTTTACATGAATGACTTCACTTAAATTACCCAACTTGAGGAAACTGAGACTCAAGATAGGTGAAAATCATTTTTTCAAGTTGATGTAGACAGCAAATGGCAGAGCCAAGCCCAGAGCCAATCCTAGCTCTTATAATAAACTTATAATAAACTGGAATAGACTACAAATCGTTACACACAGGTAGCATTTTCATTTATGAGAGAGCATTAGCATCTTCTTGGGTCCCACGAGAAAATGACTATTCCTTTCTTCTCCCTAAGTAGACTCTCCCTTGAGAATCATTTCCCATCCAACATTATTCAACACTGGCCACTGGCCAGCAAGTATTTTTAAGCCAATTCATTTAAATATGGGACATACTACCATGCTGGAACACACACCAATTCCAAGAGTTTGAACTGGAGAAATGCTCCCAGTCACCGTCTCCGTTCTTAGCCTTCCCTGGCTGTGCTCCCTCTGAGATGCCCAATTGGGATCATAGTCAGATGAAGAATATTCCCATGAATGCACAGAGACTAAAGAATACTGTTATTCTTAGCCGGGCGTGGTGGCGCACGCTTGTAATCCCAGCATTCCGGAGGCTGAGACCGGAGGATCCGGGTTCGCGGCCAGCCTAGTAAGGCACTCCGCAACTTAGTGAGACTCGGTTTCAAAATAAAGAATAAAAAAAAATAGGGCTGGGGGTATATCTCGGAGGTAGAATGCCCCTGAGTTCAATCCCTAGTACCGCAAAAAAAAAAAAAAAAAAAAAAAAATACTGTTATTCTTGTGCCAAGGCATTAAGCGCCACCTTAGGTGGGGTTTCTTGGGGACAATATAGCAGGACACAACAATTTTTAAAAATGTATATAAGGTTGATCCTAACAATTCTTCCAATGAATTCACAAAGGACATAATCATAAATGTGCACAAAGTTTACTTAAAAGGTTATTTATTGTGGTGGTGTTTTCAGTATTAAAAGTAAATGAAAAAAAGACTACAAACCCCAATATAATAGATTAATTAAATTAATCCTGGTACAGTAATATGAGAGTATTATTATGGAGTCAGAAAAGAATTGTTAATACCATTTAAAAAGTAGTCACAATCTATTAAGTGAAAAGCAGTAAATAAAATATATATGCATTATGGACTTGTCTTTAAAATAAAACAAGGATAAGTAATGCATCAAAAAGTTAATAATAGTTATTGGGTACTAATTTCATTTTTTTTACATGAATGTATTTTCTAAAACTCACATGCATTAATTTCATTGTAATTAAACTGAAAGGAAAAATATCAGGCCACCATAGTGTCCTCACACAAAGAGTATAAACTCCTGTTAAGTAAAAAG
This sequence comes from Graphiurus murinus, assembly GCA_004027655.1. Classification (NCBI taxonomy): domain Eukaryota; kingdom Metazoa; phylum Chordata; class Mammalia; order Rodentia; family Gliridae; genus Graphiurus; species Graphiurus murinus. Next base: position 43,124 of record PVLC010003774.1, read on the forward strand.
ATTACTGTATAGTTCATGTGAATTTAATGAAAATATATGCTCAGGGTCTTTCTATCTGTTTAGAAGTAGAGAAATTTATTAAAAGTTTAAAAAGCAGAATTTTCTTATTGTCATGGAAATTGACAAAAAAAGTGATATTCAGTATTATAGATGTACTGATTACTTGAGCAATCACAATGTATCAGTGAATAGGCAGAGGAAAATAACTAAGGTACATGGGAAGAAAATACGGAACGCATGCTAGTGACTTGGAAAAAAGCCAAGAATCAATTGCAAGTGAAATGTAATAAGAAGGACCAACCATGAAAAATATTGAAACATTTTTAAAAGCTATAGAAACAAATCCTTCTATATATGATTCTTTAGTATATAGAGAAATGGCATTTCAAATCAGCTGTGGGTTTGGACTCTATAGAAAATGATATTCAGATAATGGGCCATTCATTTGGAATAAAAGTAAAAAGAATATATTCCTACCTCACACCATTTACAAAGGTAAATTTGATTTGCATTAAAGATCTACATGTAAAAAATATAACTCTTAAAAGTTAGAATGAAATAGTGGAGAGTATATATTTTTTAAATTTATAATGCAACCGCTGTGATGCCATGTATGTAATCACCAATAAAATTAGTGATAAATTGTGAAATAAAGTATCTAAAATTTGAGGGATGCAAAATAGACTTTAAACAAATATGAAAGCAAGGTGACATTTTTGGAGAAAGTATTTTCAAGGTTCAATGCAGAAAAATCAGCTAACATTCTTAGAACATAAATAAGCTCTACAAGTCAGTACGAAAAGTGGAAAGGACCCATAGGAAATAAGCAAATAATATAATTAGGCCATCTAAGTGGTAATTCAAATAACTAACACATGAATGATAAAGATGTTCAACATCACTGGTAATCAAGTGAGTGAAAATTAAACAAGAAGACAGTTTGTCTTCTGTAATGAATTAACAAAATTTGCTTTAATTTGAAAATACTGAGGGTCAATAATGCTGTCCTGAAATGAGGATTTTCGTACCCTGGATTGTTCCATTATCATTTGAAACATCTATTTTAAAGATTAGAATATTTTCTATCAAAAATTAACCAGCAATTCTAGGAGTTTATCCTTAAGAAAATCTTACTATTAATAAAAACATATATAGCTATATGTGACAAGCACCCACACCCCCAGTCACTTGGGAGGCTGAGGCAGAAGGACCACTTGAGCCCAGTAGTTCAAGACTAGCCTAGGCAACATTTAGCATTATTGCTAGCAGTGAAGCTACTGCATGTAGATGAACATTGGAATGGTAAAGAAAATACAATACTCCCATACATGCACAAAGCCAAACTTCTATGTATATGTATGTTTTTCATGTATGTGTGCACACTTTGATGAATAAAAATATAAAACTCTAAACCAAAGCCTAAATCTAGATGAGTATAATGCCTGCACTTGGAGGGAAGAAGAAAGGTGAAACCCAGGGAAGCAAAGCCATTGTTCAGCAGGAGGCTGTTGGGGAGATAGCATCATTGCAACTTTCCATATGCAAAGAAATCTCATTCCTCAGTTTCAGAGAAGAAGCCAGAGAAAACTAAATTGTTTTATGTAATAAAATAGAATGATTTTCTTTTTCTCCTGAGTATAAAAATTTTATTCTTGGGAGAGAAAAAGTAGACAAGCAGAGCAACATTCTGAAATGGCTAGAGGATTCCTAGAAGCCATAATGAGAAACTCCATATTAAATTGCTTGTGCTGCTATGGTGTCAAATACTCCGTCTTCTCAAACTTTCAAAAAATATCTGCTCTACATTCAAATAGTGTGTGTGTGTGTGTGTGTGTGTGTGTGGTGTGTAAGTGGGGAAGAAAGAACTAAGGAAAGGGACTGAATCTTGACCTTGGGTTTGACCTAGGGCAGAAATAAAGAAACAGCTAGAAGATAGAGTTAAATAAGGAAAAGCCAAAATCAAGCAAGCCAGTGCTATGAAATGTAAACCTATCTGTAATCCTCAGAAATTCTGGAGGTGGTATGTGCTTACCACAGGCCAAATGACAAGTTCAAGAGCATCTTCTTTAGTTTTGAAGAATAAGGGATATTCCAGTGGTCACACAGGTTACATAGTTTCATAAATGTAATACATGATGTTTATAACACTTATCAGAAAAAAAAAAAACACTGCAAAAGGAATACATACTAGTATAAAAAGAAATCACAAAATGCAAAAAGAAAGCCTCTTTCACCAGTCCCATTCATGATCACATTGCAGACTTCTAGAAACCCACGTGGTCACTGATATATAGGAGAAACTGTACTGAACTACTATTCGAACTGTGGATGCATTGTGTTTCTCCAGAAACAATCCCATCCTACCTGGATGGCTTAGCTATAACAAGTGGCACATTAGCTATCTATATTCAGAAAGGTAAAATTATGAGTATAATTGTGCATATTAATGGGCCTCATTTAATAATGAAATGTTTTAATTTAATTTTATGACTGGATACCCGACTGAACCATTATCAGTTGGTTGTGGTCTGGAGGACCACATCTATGTTGAAGCTGACATCAATGAGTAAAATATCTTTATGTAGAAGTTGATAGAAAGTAAAGATGTTCTGAAGCACATAGAGTATTAAATTCTAACTTTGTATATAAATTGCTTCTATTTATTTATTTATTTATTTATTTATTTATTTATTCAGTGTGTGATAGTATATAAACTTCCTCCAGTATTTCCCCTTTTGTAATTTATATAAAAAATACTGTGCAGAAGAAAAGTCAAGTGACAGTGAGGCATGTTCACCATTGCCTAAGTCTCTTGGAGACACTTGGAGGGGCATTCTACCTCTGAACTATAGTTCAAGTCCTATTTTATTTTGAAAAGAGACTCACTAAGTTACTGAGGCTGGATGGGAATCTGCAATTCTCCTATTTCAGCCTCCCAAGGATTGGGATTACAGGCATGTGCCACCACACCTAGTTACTGGTGTGGTGGTGCATCCCTCTTTCTTAAGAAAGCTTAAGAGAAACTCAAGGTTTCTCTTAAGAGATAAAACACAATAGAAACTCAAGGGACTAGAGACATCGTAGATGGTGAAAAGAATCTGACAAAGGCATGTATAAAGACCAGATAAATCCAAGGATAAAATGAAGAGGCACTTTGTAGACACAACCCATTGTCTCATCATATCAAACATTAATAAGTGATCTCAGCTAAGTGTGATGTCGCATGCCTGTAATCCCAGCATGTGGGAGACTGAGACAGAAGGATTGCAGGTTCACAGCCAGCCTCAGCCACCTAGGGAAGCCCTCTACAAATTAGTGAGAACTTTTTTAAAAACAAAATAATAAAATAGGGCTGGGTTGTAGCTCAAAGGTAGAATGCCCTTGCATTAATCCTTAGTACCACAAATAAATAAATAAGTAAATAAATACATAAATAAATAAATACATAAATATTTTAAAAATAGTTGATCCCAGCTCTATTTTGTGCAGATGATTCAGAAATACATTCCCAGTCTTTCTTAAGATAATAGTCTACACAGAAACTACCCATATATTACACAGTTAAAATAAGAGATGAAATCGTACCATCCTACTGATTGGCAGAGAAATGCAGAAACAAGCTCTCAGCTCCCTCCTCACCAAAGCACAATTCAACATGTATTCTCTGGCCAAGGTGAGAGTTAAATGTGCCTAGGTTGTATTCTGAATATAAAATAAAGTTTTGTCAACAACTTTATATCATCAAGTGTTATAAAAAAGAGGTGAAAAAAAACCTGTGTCCTCAAAGCTTTCACTGGGAAAGAATCTACCTTGGTCTTTAAATCTTAACCAAGAAACAAAAATACCTAGTAATAGTGTAGAATTATACAATATTGGCAGGAATATAGAATATTTCTTTCCAGCTCTCAACTTCTTCTTTATAACTTCTTCCAGAAAAAAAAAAGAAAAAACTCAAAGCAGGGATTACCAGCTCCCCTGACAAACCCATCAGCCCACTCCATTCCTAATCTTGCAAGGAACAGAAATTTCATGCCACATAGTATTCTGTGGAGGGGGCAGGATTTTTACTCAAGAGATCAGAAGAGCCAAGAATTGCATTCTTCCTAGAGAAGGCTCTTACAAAGTTTCTGCTGAATTGGGCTTTACATGCGGGTAAAAAAACCTAATGTAAGGGATGTGGTTGCATTAATTATAAGATTTCAATTTGACAGTTTAATTAGGAAAAGGAGAGTTAGTGTAGGGCTTGCAGAATTCATGATGAATCACATACTCCAACAGACTTCATTTTCATATTTCAATTACACACATTTCTAACTGATGAACAGCAACATAGCATTTTCTGTTTAATAAATGTGATATCTGTTGGAATTGATAACATTAGTTCAGTAATTACTGAGCCATTATTGTCAGGCTTTTTAAAAACATGGAAAGAAGACTTAGTTATTATTAAAGTTTAGCATCAGCACAAAACTACATTTTGAAATGCTCCCACTAAGGAGCTTCTTAACAGTGCATTAGCTATCCCTTACAGATAGCAGGGTAAAATTCAGTAGCAGGCATTTGCATGAGATTGGTTTTTATCTAATCACACCTTAGTTGAACCCAGACAGATAACTGTGGTTATTATGTTCTTTCTATGTCTTTAATTCAGAATTGAGAACAAAAATCCAACCAACCAACAAACAAAAAGGGAGCAGGACTTTGGTTTGAAAGACAGTGCAATGCAAGATTCTGATCTTTGCTTAAAATAATTACAATAAAATGTAACAAAATTTTGTTTTCATCCATCTAAAGATGAGTGTGGACTCAAAGAGGAATGAGCTCTAAGTGACTCGGTCTGTGAAAACATGTGCAAACTTCTGAGTCCTTTCCCAGAGTGCTTGCTGTGGGTTCTGGGAACCAAAGTTTAAAACTAAGTATGCTCATAGATTCATTAGGGTCTTTGCTTTTCATGGGTTATGAACAAACAGAAGTTTATTAAATCAAATGCAGATGTCAATTTCCTCTGGGACTAAGGAAAAGATGGTGCCCTACAATAAACACAACTGTGTTCACTGAAAGCAAAGCACACGTCTATTGTTTTCATTGCTTCCAAATTTGTCCTAAACGATCATTTTGCAAATAGTATCTTGAGTTCTATCTACCTGAACTACACACCTACTCAAATATAGAAGAAATCTTGATGAGACTTTCCTTGGATCAAGCACATTTCATGTGTTTATGTATTTACATATATATTTGCATATATATCCAAATATTTCTAAACATTCAAGTAATAAAAGATAGATTAAAAAGTCTCAAGACATAATGTCACTTACTATATGTTAAAGTTATATAGAAAGTTTATATTTTAGTTCCCAAAAGTAAGTTAAGTTTCTGCCCATTCTTAACAATTCATTTCTAGTAGCTTCAGGGAGATCTTTGAAAAATTGCATTTTTTTTCTTTTTGCTTCTTTAGAGAGCTAAACAAAATAATGTGCCTATCATATTGCTCAATAAATGTTAGTTATGATTGTCATTAACAGATCTCAGATTCTTATATAAAATTAAAATAACACAAAAGTATAAAGGAAAAAAATTACTAATATAAATAAAAGGTCTGAGATTGATTTCTGGAAATTTCTACTTCCTCTCATTTTATAAATAACTAAGGTCCAGAAATCAGTTTTCTTTGCATAATTACAATAGCTAGTAAATATAAGACTAGGTTGTATTCTAATACAGTGAGCTGTCCACTTTAGCAATAGTTGTCAAAGTACCCCCACAGGACTCTGGGGATTGCTCAAGACCATTTTAGGAGTTTATAAGGTCAAAAGCAATTTTCTAATCATCTTAAGATTTTTTTATTTTATTATTAATTCTATTCGCATTTGTACTAATGCTTCGAATGAAGGCAATGGAACCAAACTATAGAAGTAGTCATTATATTCTTCACTGCTATCCTGCCACTAGAAAAGATGAATAAATTTAAAAGTCAGTTTAGTTACATTTCAACCCTTGAACATACAATCTTTTTAATACTCCATATTACCAGATGGGAAACACACCTAAAACTCTTCTGTAAAGTGATGGGCAATCAATGGTTTTCTGGAGGAAAAGTATGATGTGTTTGCTCAGTTTCCATTAAACTAGACACTTTCCTTCATGGAACATGGCTTTTACTTTAAAGAACAAACACTAGTTATTCAGATTTGCTTATTTGAAAGATTTTTTAAATAGTAAAGTGACCCTGTCCTTTTATGAAAAATATCTGAATGGGGGTATTCCATGCCCCCAGAGGTAAATTTAATCTTTGCAGCAGAAGTTAGAATTTTGGAAAATTCATATCTGTTATCATGACAGTTTTTCAAAACTTAAAGGGTTTTCTGAAAAAATGGTGGTGGTATTAATGAATGTGATTTATGGCTTTATGAAATGAAATGTGCCAACCTTTGGTTGATATGCATAACTTAGTTAAACCTATATTTTCCAAATCATCAATATCAATGTAAGAGTGTTTTAGTTAGCTTTTCCATTACTGTGACCAAAATACTTGAGAAGCAGAAAGGGTTATTAGAGCCTCATTGTTTATTTGAAGAAGAAAGATTTATGTGAAGCTGATAGTTTTAAAGTTAAGTCCATTATTGACTGGCTCCAAGACAGAAATGGCTCAACAGCAGGGCATAGCAGAGGAAAAGCCACTTTTACCTCATGCTAGCCAAAAAGCAGAGAAAGAGGAAATGGTGCCAGGGACAGACACGGTCTCCAAAACCATGCCCCCATTGATCCACCTCGTCCAGCCATGTCACACCTCCTAACCTGGCCATGTTGTCTAACACATGAACTTCTCTGTCTAACACAAGAACATTTTATATACAAACTATAACAATTATGTTTCAAAGTTATGCCTAAATTTAAAATGTAAGTTAGACCAATGGATTTTTAATATAAGAGCATATGAAAAGTTCTTGGCATGTTTTCAGGTTGGAACTGCAAATAACCTGTAAGAAATCATTTCCACTTGTTGAATCTGTGTGTAGTATCAAAGAAGAATACCTGTAAATATCTGAAATTCTTATTAAATATCTTTATTTATCCTAACTATGTGTGTGTATGACAGTAGATTGTTTTCGCATACTCTACCCAAACAACACATAACAGTTTGAATGCAGAAGCAGATATGAGAGTCTATCTTCTTTCTATTAAATCAGACAAAGATTTTTACAGATTTGTGTAACAAGGCAACATCTTCATTAACTATGTGTATGTTGAAAATATCAGTATGGTTCATAAAATATTTTGTGCTTTGTATGTATATAAAGTAATGAGCTTAATGTTATTTTTAAACAAATAGTCTTAAGATTTCTTAGCTATAATTTCGAGTGCAGTATTATTAATGTATTATTCACAAAAGCAAAAGGTCTTTTTGGTCCTAAACAATTTTAAATTTGAGAGTCACTATACTCTATTATTCAATAGAGATGATAAATGAGTTTCAAATAGAATACACACCTAAATCAATTGGTTAATGTCCTAAAATTGTTAGAGTAGGACTTGGAAGCCATGTTTTAAACTATAAAAATAGGAAAGAAAAAAAATTTGGTACTCAAGTCATATTTTACCCAGGAGCACACTGAAGATTATGAGAGATCTTTCAGGTAGTTCAATATCAATATCTTAACTTACACTTCCTCATAGTGCCAAGCATAAAACCTACAAAGAAGGAGACTAAGAAATGTTCATCGCGGGGCGTGGTGGTACACACTTGTAATCCCAGCATTTGGTAGGCTGAGACCGGAGGATCTGGGTTCGCGGCCAGACTCAGCTACCTAGTGAGGCACTCTGCAACTTAGTGAGACCCTGTTTCAAAATAAAGAATAAAAAAAAAAAATAGGACTGGGGGTATAGCTCGTAGGTAGAATGCCCCTGAGTTCAATCCCTAGTACTGCAAAAAAAAAAGTGTTGCAAATTTGACTGAATCAAACTTTTAAAATCATGCTAATTGCTCTTTCTACAAATTCTGACATAACTTCTGGGATACTGCTTATTCTTTTAGGAAGCAAATGCCAAAAGAATCAGTCTTAATGCAAGGAAAAAATAGACAAGTATATAGTGTGTATGATTCTGAAGGAAGAGAATAAGTTCCCTCCCAAAAATGAAGCCTTTTCACCACATTGTGAGTGTATAAATTCATTTTTATAATTGGATATATGGCCTTTTATTCCACAATGAAAATGTCAAAATACAAATATTAAAAAAGAAGTAGCATATTCATCCAAATTTACAATAAATTAGAAATGATTGATATTATCCAGGTTTTGGAGTGACATAATCAAATGGAAATAATAGGGTAGTAGATCTCAGATGAAAGACACTCAGTAGATAGTAAGAGGAAAGACACTAAATGGAAAAAACTTGGAGGCTTAAAAAAAGATTTTATTTTATAATTGGATATAAAGCCAGTCATGTTTTAGAATTTTTCCAGAACTAAAAAAAAAAAAAAAAAAAAAAATCATGTATTTTCCAGATCTTGAACAATATTGTATTTACATAGAATGAAAAGCTACTTTACATAGAATGAAAAGCTACTAAATAAAAATCATAATTGGCTCATAAAGTAAATCAAGATTTTCACCTACCTAATGGCTGTTAACATTCTAGCACGTTATTGCTTTGCCTGTGCTATATGCAGAATTTGAACATGACTTCCTTTTTGCAATGGAAAGAAAGGGGCAGGTTTACAAATAACCAGTGATCATTCAGCATATTAGAAGAGAGCTAGAATAGAGGGAAGCAAACTTGGGCTCAACTCAACCTTCATTACCACTGTCTTTGTTACTTTAGACAAGTGTTTTATACTCTCTGGGTCTCAGTTTTCCCTTAAGGGAACAGATCTAATGATCTTTTTTTGAAATATAAAATGCAATAGTTTTAAATTTAATTATTTAGATAGGAAATTAACATTTCTGTCACAGACATTATTTTTAGCATGTCTCATTGGAATTTTGTAGAACAATATTTCCTTCAAGGAAAATCAGAATACAGAATATTAAAAGCATTTTAATGAGACAAATTATGTGAGAAGAAAGATCTATATTTAAGCAACTCTTTTGTTTATCTCATTTTTTTTCACTAACTAGTTAAGAACATATACTCTTTTACTTGGCCTTCTCCAGTTATGTCCAAAGGGCTACTACCTAAATAATAAGAAAAAGGCTTATAAAGAGTTTAAAATGGGAATTTGTTTCTATCAAATTCATCTCTGTCCATTTCCTAGGGGAATTTTATGAGTTCAAGATGTCAGAATAGTATATTTTTCAGCCCTTATAAAAGTTCTACTGTAAAGAATGAAAATCTAGTCTTTGCCTTTTTTTGCTACCTCAAGAAATACTGAAAATGTTTTTTTGGTGTAGTACAGTGCTTTCATTTTAAATATGTCATGTTTAGACATATTTTCCCCTACCACTTGTGAATAGTATTCTAATCCTAAAGACATGTTAGAGTGGAAAGGTCAGTCTTTTTGGATCTAAGTACTAACATCGTATTTTTAACTCTCAGTGGCTTTAAAAATCCTCCTCCTTTTTAAACATGTGCTGCACCATTATATTTCTAATACTATTTAGCCCACCAAAGCAACCAGCCACCTCAATTCTTTACATGAGCTGAGTGTCCAGTCATTGGCCCTGATCCTCCCTCTTTCTCTTAGCTTCTCTTTTTCATTTGAAACTCTTTGACATTTGTGTATATTTTTGTATGAATTTCCCCTAGGCCCTTAAAGAAACCTAACACAATGTAATTAAACACCAGAAAACAAGGGAATGACTGTCAAATTATCCTGTGATTACAATAGATTTATTGGGAAAAATGTTCCGTTTTACTTGCCAAAGGCTGCATGACTGATAAAATTATTGACCTGGAGCATACAATGAAGAATAGTCAATATGGAACACTTTTTTTTAACTCAGTTAATCAACAAAAATTCCTATGTTGGTCTTCATACAGAGTCATTCACAGTATTAGCTCCTCAGACTGTAAAAAGTGCTATGTGTGCTATTGTACAGATGGGCCACTGCCTCTGTGCCATGGACTCCATCCCTCACAGTGGGTTGCAAAGGGAATGATGTTGAGAAGATGAAGTCAAGAGCAGACTGGTTACTGCCTGTCGTAGCCTCTGCCTCCAACTCACCTATATGTTCATTCACATGCATAATAATTAAAAGGTTTTCCAGTCTTAATTTCTTTCTTCAGGTTCTTTTTCCCCTCTAGCTTTACTGAGGTATAATTGCCAAACAAATATTGTACATATTTAAGGTATACAATATACTCTTTTGATACACATATACGCTGTAAAGTGACTACTAAAATCCAACTAAAATTAACATACCTATCACCTCACAGTTATCAATTTTTTGTGCATCTAGTGAGAACATCTAAGATCCACTCTCCTAGAAAATTTCAAGTTTTGGGGGCCTTATTATTGACTGTAGTCACCATGTTCTGTGTTAGATATCCAAACCTTATTCATCTTATCACTGAAAGTGGAGACCATTTGATGCTCTTTTTTTAATGGAGCTTCTAAATTATTTTTAAAATTCTAGGAAAGGCGGTTGTAACAAATATAGAAACACTTTAAAGTTCTGCTGTCCTTTAAAACCCAAGTCAAGGATCAATTATCAAAACAAACTCATTCCATTAATCAGTTTACTAAGGTGCAAATTGTTTGTCAGAACACAATGCAAGGGAGGCTGCTTTGTTTAATGACAATCCTAACAGCAAGAATCCCTGGGGCAGGAAGCGAGTAATCAAGAATCCATCTCTGAAACTTGGAGAATGCTGGCAACAGTCTATTATAATGCATGGTTACAGGGAGACCTTGTACAGAGAACAATACACCAAAATAGACCAGACTTGTTATGAAACAATAAACTTAAATATAGCTTTGGGACTGGTACAGCAAAGTAATTTTTACCTTCTAGTATCAAATTTAACACTCTGGGTTTCAAAACCATTCTTTTGCCATCTACTTTGTACGCTCAAATGCACAACCGTAATCACATTTGGAATGTAACCTCAACAGTATACGTGTGTCCATAAAGGGACACGATGTCATTAACACCTAACTTGACCTGCTATGCAGCTAATGTTGATTATTTAGTCAAACATATTCCAATGCTCCCACTAGAATATGTTACAGCCTAGATTACAGATAAAGGAACTAGAAAAAAAATGTGATAATGCATTCTACAGAGAGTGCCTACGAATGAAATATCAAATGAAAAGAGCCACATGATTTGAGAGGAGGAAGAGAGTGAGGCTGAACTAGGTCTGTGCAGAGCTTCTGAAACAAGAGAAGAGCAATAGACACCGAGCAAGGCTGAAAAAGTAGAGGGTGGCACATTACATAGAAGGGACCATGAGTCCACCACCTGGACTGAAAGCGAGGGTTCCTGAGAACGAGCAGTGGGGAACAAATCCAGAAAGGCAGCTTCAGAACCGGTTGTGGAGATAAAGCCAGCCTTCCAAACACGGTTCTCTTTTTTTTTTTTTTTTTTTTTTTTTTTACAGCACCAAGTCCCATGACTTTGGGAGAATGCTGTGAGGGTTACATGACAAGCATCATTTCCCCCAACTTAGAGGTGGGGTCAGGAATGCTGGGAAGAGGTCAGGGTCACTCAGAGAGTGACACAGGGAATGACAGAGAGTCCTGTTTCCCAGTCCAGCCATCTCTCAGCCAAGATACACTTAGTCTCCCTCCTCTTTCCCAGGTCCCAAGTCCTGCAATGGAATGACCGGGCTAAAAGCTGGAACTGCCCCTTATTTTTTCCTTTCCCTGTGACAAGAAAGGAAAGAGAGGAGGACTATTGAACTTTAAACTTCCTGATAAACTATAATGTGGGAAAGTGCCATTTTTAGGTTTACATGAAGGAGCTACCTCTGAGAATGGCCTCTTGGCCTGTGAAAAACTAGAAACATCCCAGGAAGTCACTAAAATGTTGTAGTACTGTGAGAATTTGTATAAAAATAAACACTGGATTATTTCAGGCCTAGTCCCTGGAGAAAATGAGCCAGAATTACTCAGAACTACAAGCCTAATCTTGACAGAACAGAGGAAATTAACAACCGAAGCCAGAATTTTTTTCCCTTCTAAAAAGATGAAAAAATAAAATAAAATTCACCCCTATTTATAATATTTTGGAAAATGAAAAAAGAATCAGGTTAATCATGTGACTCAAATGACCCTGAAACCAATATGGCTAAATTTCCTGATAAGAAAATGCAGCATA